>JAUPFV010000001.1:339506633-339644772 GCA_036936605.1 Limnanthes douglasii subsp. nivea
AAATAAAAAAAATTATATATATATATATATTTATACAATTTCGGATATCGGATATTTCGAATACGGATATGTCTATATCCATATCCGCTATTTTCGGATACGAATTCGGATACGAATATTATCCGTTTTCTTTCGAATACGGATATTATCCGTTTTTTCGGATTCGATATCGAATATTTCGATCGGATATCGGATTTTTCGGATTTTTTTGACAGCCCTACATTATAACCTCATTCAATTATGTTTATAAGAGGATACTGATCAGAGAACCATACCACTCTTCCAGCTTTCATAATATTCTAATAAACACTATAACCTCATTCAATTATGTTTATAAGAGGATACTGATCAGAGAACCATACCACTCGCCCGTTTCTGACCTTTTTTTCTTTGGAAGAATAGTTCCACAAGGATTCCAAGTTGATGTTTCAATATTATTCATGGAACAAAATCAAAATATTCTTCAGCTTAATACATAACATAAATGGTTTCTTTCAATAATTTCTACGTTTTCCCTAGGGTACTTTTAAGCCTTTTTTTTCCAATGCTTCCTTTAATTGTAGTATTAAATTTCCTTCTGAAATTGGACTAATGTCCATGTAGAATCTCTATATGTTTGGACTTTGGCTATTTCAGTATTAAGAACATTTAATTTCTTATGTCATGAGGAAATGACTTCGGCTTGAACAACATCCAGTCAATGCAAGAAGACTCCAAAGCTAACATATAATAATTACTGTTGCGTGATAGCCTTAAAGACCCCATAAAGTTTTGAAATCAAGTAGTTTTTTACCGATAATTTTGTTAAAGTATTAACTTCAACTCATAGAGGACCCTCAATCCCACATTGGTATGAACAAAAAATGGTGAGTGTATATAATTGTGGCTTCACCTCAAAACAAGAGGCTTTTTGGGAGTGTCATTCGAAAGAGTAAACCCGTGTGAACCCGAGAGGCTCAAAACGGACAATATCTTGCTAATGCGTGAGGACCGTGCACTCACCAATAACTTTTTGAACTATAAAATTCATCCTATATAGGACCCCCAATCCCACGTTCGTAAGAACAAAAAAAGGTGAGTGTATATAATTGTGGCTCCACCTCAACTAGCAAGAGGCCTTTTGGAAGTGTCATCCCAAATAGCAAACCCGTTCGGGGCAAGAGGCCCAAAACGGACAATATCTTGCTAGTCTGTGAGGTTCGCATTTTTCACATAAAAAATACACCAACAACGGGTATCAGAGCCAAAAAAATGGCTTAACCGCCAAAAAACTTCGGAGCCACAAATGGCTTAAATGGCAAATTTCCGGTGAAAGTTCGGAGCCTCAACATAGGCTTAAACACCGACTTCGCTGTGATTGTAGGGATAAAGTTTAAAAGGGAGTGTTAAAGTATAAAATTCATCCCATAGAGGACCCCCAATCCCAAATTGGTAAGAACCAAAAATGGTGAGTGTATATAATTGTGGCTCCACCTCAACTAGCAAGAGGCCTTTTGGGAGTGTCATCCCAAATAGTAAACCCGTACAGGTCCGAGAGGACCAAAGCGGACAATATCTTGCTAGTCCGTGAGGTTCCGCATTTTTCACATAAAAAAATACACCAACAAATTTCTCTTCAAGCTGAAGCACAACTTTAGTTTTGGATTGAAGTTCATCATTCAATACCATTTCCACCACCATTTTATTTGATAAAGCTCAACCTTTAGCTTATATTTGGCACATATTTATGCTCAAAATGTTGCCTTTATCTATGTGTTATATAGCCCCGAAATTAGTCCAAATATCATGTATGAAGGTTGTAGGGTTCTTTCATGTTTGATACAGAATGGTCAAAGCATTAATATCATGTATGAAGGTTGTAGGGTTCTTTCATGTTTGATATAGAATGGTCAAAGCATTAAGAAGCGTCTAAAAAAATAAATTAACAAATATTATGCAACCAACAATCTCATCGTTAGGGATTTACCACAACCTAATTAGAAGGAAGAATTACTGCTACGGTCTTAGGTAGGATTGGATGGTTCCCCACATAATTATGAATATCCTAGTATCACTGATACTAAAGATGTATCAGCCAAACCAACAACAATATGGCTAATTTCCATTAACTCTTCGTGAGGAGAAGTAGTTATTTCCGTTACATATACAGACTTGCTCTTCGACTTAATAATTTTACTCTACAGTTTAGTATGATTTGAGCATCCACAACCAGTAGCATATGTCCTAACATAATTTTAAGATGTTTGATCCTTCTCTAGAGTTTTGGGTATAACTTTCTTATAGATTTGTGAGTTCTTCTCATTTCGCTTTCACATTTTCACCTTTGACTCACTCTCTTTTCACTCACATCAACCTTCATGGTCGAAGATTTCATGATTGTAACCTTCCTTTCCAAAGAACTATTTTTTTTTGCATTTTTAGAAACAACAACAATTTTAGAAGTACTTCCGGGGGGAGTCATTTTATCATCATCTTCGTGACTGCCTGATTTCTATATATTTATAATCTATGAATATGGGGTTATATGCCAGCAAAAAATAAAAATTTCATGCAAAAACAAAGATATGTACAAGTTATCCTAGAGTAATGTGCTTCAACATCTCGAACTTCCCGCAACAAAGTTAATGCTCTTCATAAGAATGAAATATTAACAAAAAATAAAATCAACACATTATATATTTTGTTCGGATAATGGAGAAAATCTACCGTTACAACAAATATATATTGTTGTGAATGAGTCGAATAGTGCCTTGACAGTGTATTCTGTCCGGCAGTACAGTTTTATGTCTGTGATAGTGATATTGTGCAATCGGTTCGGTTGTGACTTGAGTTAGTCTTGTGGTATGAGCCCATTAGGCCCATTGTCTAGTAAGTCTATTAATTTCATATAAATAGATTACTAGGGCGACACAAAACACAATCTGAAATCTGTAACCTATTCTATCATAGTGAAACTCTTTTCTCTGGCGGCGTCCGTGGACGTAAACAATTGTCGAACCACGTTAAATCCCGTGTTTCATTTAAATCTTTCCTTCGTATATGTTCTGTGCTTGAGTCATTTTGATAATTGCATAGTAATTTAATAACAAAATTGGTATCAGATTCACGTGGTGAAATTAGGGATTTTGCAATTAGGGTTTTTCACAATGGTGTCTACAGCAACAAAATACATGATTCAAAAATTTGATGGAGGATCCAGCTTTGCGTTGTGGAAGATTAAACTGAAATCTTCATTGGTACTGCAAGGGTTGTGGAAGGCTGTGGAGAATAAGTTACCAGAAGAGAAGAAAGAAGAGGAGAAACAAGATCTTCAAGAAAGGGCTTTGTGCTGGATTTTAATGAGTGTGAAAGACAATGTGCTTCGCGAGATTAGTGGTGAGAAGACTGCTGCCTGCGCATGGAAAAAGCTAGGAGATCTTTACTCAGAGAAATCAGTAGTAAACCGATTATACTTGAAGAAGTGTTTGTATGATTTCAGATTGAAAGAAGGTATGCTCATAACAGAGCACTTAGATAATTTCAAATCAATTATAATGGACTTGGAGAACATAGATATCAATATTGAGGATGAGGATCAAGCTTTGTTTGTATTGAGATCGTTACCAGCTCCCTATGAAAACTTTGTAGATACCATTATGTATGGTAAGGATAAGTTATCGCTAGCAGATGTCAAAGGGGCACTGAAATCAAAGGAGATTCAAGTCAAGGGGAAGGTCTTATGACTAGGGAAGATCTAGAAGCAAAGCGAGTTCTTTAAGAAGGAAGAACTGGAGGTCCAAGTCAAGGGTGAAGCACTCAAACTGTTATGAATGCGGTGAGCAGGGTCATTATAGGAGAGATTGTCCAAAACTGAATGGTAAGAAGGGAAATCAAAAGGAAAATGTAGCAAACATTGTTGAAGGTGTGAACGATTCCGACGATAGTGAAAACAGTGGTAAAGGAGATGTATTGTCCGTGAGTTCAGACTTTGGGCAAAACTATTGGGTACTCGATACTTCCGCTACATATCACATGTGGCAGTTCAAGCAGTGGTTTGATACGTACAAGCCAATGCAGGGAACTATCTATTTAGGGAACAATCATTCGTTGACTGTTGGTGGTATTGGTAACGTCAGAATCAGAATGTTTGACGGGGTTGTTAGAATCTTGACGTGCTGACATGTTCCTGGGTTAAAAAGAAACCTGATTTCTCTTGGGAATCTAGACTCTCCGGGTTACAAGTACCGTGTAGAAAATGGTGTAATCAAAGTGACAAAAGGCTCAATGGTATGCATGAAAGGAAGTTTGCAGAAGGGTCTTTACATTCTCCATGGGAGTGTTGTTATGGGCGATGCTGCAGTAGCATCATTAGGGAGTAATAGCCAAAGTAGGCAGGATCAAAATAAATTGTGGCATTGGCGTCTTGGTCACATGAGTGACAGAGGATTAGCTGTTTTGGGAAAGAGAGATTTGTTGAAAGGGTATAAAGCAGAATTATTGGGATTGTGTGAGCACTGTGTGTTTGGTAAACAAACTAGAGTCAAATTCAGAAAATCGGCTGTAAGAAATACTAAAGGGACAATGGACTACATTCACTCAGATCTTTGGGGTCCAAACAGAATTTAATCCAAGAGCGGAGCCAGATACTACATGAGTTTGATTGATGATTATTCAAGGATGGTGTGGGTTTACTTTCCGAAAACGAAAGATGAGGCATATTCAACCTTTGTCAAATGGAAGATGATGACTGAGAAGCAAACACGAAGAAAAAACAAACATATTATGACAAATAATGGGTTAGAATATTGCAGTCGTGAGTTCAACGAGTTCTGCGAAGCTGAGGGAATAGTGCGCCATCACACTTGTTCTAGAATACCACAACAGAATGAAGTCGCAAAAAGAATGAAAAGAACGCTTTGTGACAAGGCACGAAGTATGCTCTCACATTCTGGTGTGGAAAAGATTTTTGGGCTGAAGCTATTAATACAGCGTGTTACTTGGTGAATCGGTCTCCATCAACGGCTATTGATTGTAAAACTCCTTTTGAGATTTGGTCTGGATTGTCGGCTGATTATGAACATTTGAGGGTGTTCGGTTGTCCTGCGTATGCTCATGTAAGAGATGGTAAGCTTGAGCCGAGGGCAAAGAGTTGCATATTTCTAGGATATGCTACTGGAGTGAAGTGATATAGGTTATGGTGTACCTCTCTAAAGTCTCCAAGTTTTCTTATCGGTAGGGACGTTACTTTTAATGAGTTTGCTTCTATAGACAGTTAGAAGGAAGTAGGAAAAATGGTCGAATCAGGATCGGTTGTGAGTAAACAGGTGGAGCTTGAAGTAGAATCAGTTCCTAGCAGGTCCAATAATTCAAGTGGTTCTGAGGTGGATCCAGAATCAGGAGGTGAAGCGTCAGCATCGGATGATAGTGATGATGATGCGCCTAAACCAGAACAACAACCTTATAGAATAACATTGGGCAGAGAAAGAAGAGATATTAGACTTCCAAAAAGGTATGCCAATCTAGTTGCATATGCTCTGTCAGTTGCAGAAGAAGTTGAGATGCAGGAACCTAGTAGCTACAGAGAAGCTATAGCGAGTTCAGAGACAGATCAACGGATTGGTGCTATGGGGGAAGAGATTGAATCTCTTCAAAAGAATACTGTGAATGTTGGCTTAACTTTTAAGAAGACCGATATTGGTGAATCGCTGAATGATGTTACAGGATCATTGGTTGGTTTAGTTGATTCTGATTTTGTAGGTGATATGGATAAAAGAAGATCTCTGACAAGATATGTATTTACTCTAGCTGGGAGTGCGATCAGTTGGAAAGCACAGTTGCAAGCTACTGTAGCCTTGTCTATAACAGAGGCAGAGTACATGGCAGTAACCGAAGCTGTTAAAGAGGCAATATGGTTGCAAGGTTTGGTGGCAGATTTGGCTTGGATAGGACTACTACAAAAGTGTTTTGTGACAGTCAAAGCGTCATACACCTTACAGGGAACCAGATGTACCATGAGCGTACAAAGCGCATAGATGTCAGGTATCATTTTATTCGTGATATAATATCAAAAGGAATTGTTGATGTGAGGAAAATGTCTACACACGATAATCCAGCAGATATAATGACCAAGGCAGTATCAGTTCGAAAGTTTAAGGAGTGCCTAAACTGGATCGGTGTGGGCAGTATAGAGTGAATGCCTTAGGGGCATTTGGTGAGTCAGAAGAAGAGAAGGTTCTTTGTTGATAGTGAAGAAAGGATATTCGCCTCAAGGGGAAGATTTGTTGTGAATGAGTCGAATAGTGCCTTGACAGTATATTGTGTCCGACAGTACAGTGTGTCTGTGATAGTGATATTGTGCAATCTGTTCGGTTGTGACTTGAGTTAGTCTCGTGGTATGAGCCCATTAGGCTCATTGTCTAGTAAGTCTATTAATTCCCTATAAATAGATTACTAGGGCGACACAAAACACAATCTGAAATCTGTAACCTTTTCTATCACAGTGAAACTCTTTTCTCTGGCGGCGCCAGTGAACGTAGATAATTGTCGAACCACGTTAAATCCCATGTTTCATTTAAATCTTTCCTTCGTATATGTTCTGTGCTTGAGCCATTTTAATTGCATAGTAATTTAATAACATATATGATTTTATTTAGATAGAACAGCTACAAAGAATTTCAGAAGTAACAAATATCTCACTGGTAATCTTTAGTAATCTTTCTCTTGTTAGTGTATATATAACAAAGATAAAGTGAGGCAATGACAAGTGTTTATAGATAGATGTATATGATAATTTTATTGTTATACATAAGTATATGTATCTGGCTAAGTAGTTTAGATAAAAGAACACCTGGAAAAACAAAGAGATGTGACTAATCAATTTAAGATGGATTTAACAAACTACTATTCTTATAGGTATAGTGCAAGTTTGACACGAATAATTGAATAGGTGTATTTATAGGAGGTTAATAACTGATCATGTTATTTATTTTCTGTGAATGATCAACCTGATCATCAAAGATAGCTTAATAACCGATCTGGTGATTAAATTTAAGACAATATGGTTGCAACGTTTTATACTGCGTATAAATAAACCCAAAAAGAAATGAGTTCTTCACCAACTTCTACAAATTCAAAAACCGTAAAAGAAAAGGAAGCAAAGGTAGACGTAAGAACATGACCATGAATTTCAAAGTTCTGGCATGTTTCTACGTTCTATTTTTTGCTCCTTTTTTTACGGCAGGGCTCAAGAGTATCGATATCTCAAAGCATCAGAATCGCAGGGGCAGTAATGACATCACACGTGTACGTTTATTGATGCTTTGTATCTGCATGCATCATTCATCTTACAATTACAATATGAACTTTATTATCTCCAACTGTTTTGTATTGCTAAAGTAATTACGTGATTCATCATTTGATTATAGGCCTTAATGGAAGCTTTTACCGAAGCTTGTGCTTCTGCTGTTCCCACAAAGATCATAATTCCAATGGGGACTTACATGCTTGGACAGATCACAATGGAGGGTCCATGCAAAGCTCCTCTCAAATTTAAGATCGAAGGCACTTTAAAGGCACCCGTAGACCATAGATTGTTTAAGGCAAAGGGAAGCTGGATCACTTTTAAACGTATTGATTACTTGTCCGTCTTTGGCCGAGGAACCCTCGACGGCCAAGGAGCCACTGCCTGGGCCGCGTGCGGTCAAGGAGACTCATGTGCCAACATGCCCACGGTTAGTGCATTTTTGCCATCCTTCAGTAATATATATACCATCTTAATTATTATTATTATTATTATTATTATTATTATTATTATTATTATTATTATTTTGATTATTATTATATAACGCCAAACTAAAATTATCTCTAAATGTGCATGCAGAATATTAAGTTCTACATGGTGAATCACGGGAGAGTTCAGGGAATTAAGTTGATCAACAGCAAACATTTCCATGCTTGTATAGTCGAATGTAAGCACCTGACTATTCGCAAAATAAAAATACAGTCGCCCGATGTCAGCCCTAACACCGATGGAATTCACATTGGCGACTCAGCAGACATCCGGATCATCGACTCTATTATTGAAACCGGAGACGATTGCGTGTCTATGATCCACGGGAACCAACGCATCAATATTACAAGGGTCACCTGTGGACCTGGACACGGCATCAGCATTGGAAGTCTCGGGAAGTACAAGAATGAGGGGCCGGTGGATGGAATCACCGTTACTAATAGCAGCTTCATCAACACCGACAATGGCCTTAGAGTCAAAACCTGGCCTAATGCCCGACTTGGCTCTGCCTCCAACATCCGTTTCGAGAACATTAGGATGGTTAACGTCACTAATCCCATTATCATCGACCAGACTTATTGTCCACATAACACTTGCTCCAAAGGGGTACGCTTCCATATTTACATATATATGCTCTCTTATTTACTTTTAGCCAAAGAAGACATGAACTTTATATAAATCAATACATAACAGTAGACATGCTTACACACACATATATATATTGACAAATAATGATCAATACAAATACATATAGAAATCCTTAACTAACTCCGCTTTCATTTACTCCTTTTAGCATGCTTCCCACATCAAGATCCGAAACCTTATCATCAAGGGAATTCGAGGAACATCAGCTACAGCACGTGCAGTCAAGCTTGCTTGCAGCAGCGCCGTCCCTTGTCAAAATGTCCAAATGTCCAACATTGACCTAACATGCTCCACACCCGGGTGCACCGCTAAATCCGAATGCTCCAACGTAAAACCCATACTTTCAGGCACCCAAAACCCGACTCTCTGCCCTCTCTCCTGATCAATTTGTTGTAATATTTTTTTTATTTTTTGTAGAGATATATTTTATACATTATTTATATATCATTTTTTATTATTGGTTTCCTATTTATCAAACCATATACAATTTATGCTGTAATTCAGAAATAAACAAATCTAAACAAAGCAGCGGTGTTTTAGGGGCTGCAAATAGGACCGGTCATCCGCTAAACCTCCAAAATCATAATAAAGTACGAAACTTAACACATATTTTACGTATTACATGCTGGAATACAATATTAACAGCGTCATATACCCTTTTGATTTATAGACACTCTTGAAAAAAATAAAAGAAGTTGAATAAGTTTTGTTGATATTTTGTTTTATAAGTATATGTTGAATATATATATATATATATATATATATATATATTATAAAATGAAATATTTATTAATAGAATAATGTTTACAAAAGGTCGGAAAAATTGAATACGAAATATTAATAGAAGCAAAGACACCAAGGTTCCATCCTAAGCATCAAGACATCAGAATAGCAGCATCTTAGAGCAACATCATGAAATCAGCCTTATCAACATCAAAAAATCATCTCCATCAGAAGCATCATCAGCACCTTCATATTCTCGTGGGTTTTGATGTTTTTCAATAGACTACATTCTATTTGTTACTTTAAATACTAAATATATTATGTATAAAAAATAGTGTGTTTATAGGTCTCTACCGAAACCCACCTAGCTTCGCCAGTGTTTATATGTTAATATTTAATTTAATATGTAATATTTAATATTTAAAAATATAGTTATTGATAATGGATAAATAATATGACTGGTTAATATTATGCTATCACCAACTTTAGTATTTAAAAATTTACATTACTTATTCAAAAATACGACATTTCAATGATGAGAATAATATGTACGACCTGCTTACATCCTTTTTTTTTTTTTTAATTTATTAGTATGGGTCCTCACTTTTAGTTTCTGACAAGAAATCATAAACCATTAAATTAAATGAAAGGTAACTTACAACCAACGTTCTTTTCATTTAATGCTAGTGTTTATTGTAAGTTACATCTTAGCTTTTTTTTTAAGCTTTAGCGATTTCTTGTAAAAGTTTTAGCCTGCTATAAATTGTTATGGAAAATTATAAGAAAGATGTTATGGAATCCTACAACAGTTTAAAATCAACACTTAATATATAACTTCATTATCGTCGCATATATACTAACATTTATGATATATGGCCTAAATTTAGGGTAATTACTTTAGTCTTCATGCGTTTAGTGGGTTGACTAGCCATTCAATGTTGCTTTCAACCGTTTCTCTAACCGTTCTTTTTTATAGTAGACCTCGGTCGGTCTCGTCATTGCTATTTGTATGCACCGTTTGGTTTTTATCTTTATGCTCGGTTATAATCTTCACTAAATTTTTCTTTGTCCGGTGATGGTTGATACGTTTATCTTCAAGGTCGGCTTTTGTTTGTCTCGCTCGGTGATGTCTCCTTTTGTTTATCCTACTTGGTAAAACATATGCTTAGCCTGGTTTGATTTCTTTGTCGTTATCATCAATGCTGCCCCATTTGATGACCCTCGAGTATCTTGCTAGTATATTAATCTCCCTCCTTTAAGCTTCGATGAGATTATACTTTTTACTATCTTCGTGCATGGCTTTAATTTTGTTGTTGTTTATAACAGAGATATTTATATTTGATATTTTTCACGTCTTCCGGCTATTTCCATGTACTCGAATATTTTCTAGTCTATTAGGTTATGTAAACCTCCTCATTAGGGCACCCCATAGTTCATGGATTATATATTGAGAATAAAAAATTGATAAAGTAAATAATTATATGAAGCCGAAAAGATGGTAGAACTAGTGTACTAGTCGAAAATTGGAGTGTTATGACGTATTTCATGTAAGGATGAGGTTTTTGAATTTTTAACGGTAGCATGCCATGTGTCAGTTGTCAAGCAGCGCGTGGATCACGACGTTTCTCACTCTAAATCGTTATAGCGTAAATGACGCTTAGGTTTTGAAGAGAACATGTTAACCTGTATTTATTATCGACAATTGCCGTCACGTCACAGATGTAGTGAACAGTGGATTGAAATATCAATAACCTTTTAAAATTTGTGAAGTACTATATTGTTTGTTTGAAAATAACTTTGCCTTTGCAAAAGAAAAAAACTGGTGTTACAGTAGCAAATACTCATCACTGCTAGCGCCACTCATCGTCTCTAATAGAAAAAAGGTGTGTAAATATATCCAAATTCATAATTTTCCTTATAAATGACATTGGCTCTTATACGCCCTGTTGGCTCTTTGCATCCATTCTAGTAATCTTGACCCATCTTTCTTTTACCATAGGAAATAAAAACTCACTTTAGTGGTAGTGGTGCTTGTTTGTGAGTTATCCCCTCAATTTACTTGCTCTTATACGCCCTGTTGGCTCTTTGCATCCATTCTGGTAATCTTGATGGCTTCGAAAAAAATATGAAGAAGAAAGAGAAATTGGTGAAAGGAGTGAAGTCAGAGTATCAAGATCCAGCCTTCCTAAAGAGGTATTTTTCTTGATTAACCATGAAATATGGGTATCTAAATGAGAACGGGCTATTAAGTTTTAGGGCTAGGTACGAGATACCTAGTGATATAATAGTAAGGGTACTAGCGGCCGGGGAGAATCCTTATCAAGCAAAGGAAAATTAGACCTTTCTATACCACTGTATTCGATTGGGGCCTACGGTTGCCTTTACCCTCTTTTATACGAGCCTTCTTTAGATTTGCAGACATATATGCCACACAATTGGTTGAAAATGGGCAGTGTAATATTGAGCTCTCTCCTATTAGGTATTTTGGTCTGCTTTGCAGATCTTCTTGATGTCGTGGATGTAGCTAAATTAGCGAAGCCCCCATTTTTTTACACACAACTGAACAAAATGAGGAAAATAGTTGAACTTCCCATTTCTGACAAAAACTGGAAGAATTCTTTCTTATTTGTGTCAGGTAATTGAGAGGATGAGAATGGAGTAATGAATCTTCAGTTAGAACGGTATTGGAAAGTCGAGTGTAAGAAAAATATTATATAACTCAAAGCCTTAACAACTAAATGCTAATGTTAACGCAAGTTTTTTATTCTGCTCGTGAAGGGAAGCACCAGAAGTGGTGCAAAGAAGGGTTACAGAAAGAGTCTGTAAATCCACTGATCCAAGTATCTATTATAGAAATTTATACGTGGTTACAAGAACCATCTTGGTTGTTCATCCAAGTAAATTATTTGAGAGATAGGTTGTTGCCGATTCCCGAGTTAGTGACTGCAAAGGATAGGAAAGTGACAATGTCTGATAGAGGAGAATTGGCTACTATAGAACGAATACGGGAACTGATGGAACAAAGGTATCCCGATTTTAGCAGTATGTGGGTATGGCTGGTAGTGCCCAAGAATCGAAGAAGAAATAAGACAGAAGGGTCTTATTCTTTCCAATGTCAAAGTGAGAAGGAGGGAGAGCTGCTACTCATTCAGTATGTGGGGAGGTGAACCAGCAGGAAGATAATATTGCCCCATTGGGGATAAAGTAGAAAATTAGTATACTTGGTGCGCTCAAGTATAGGATGAAGATACAGAGGTTGAATAAATCCGTATACAAAATAAGGCTCGCATGATTATTAACGTAGTACCCCTGAGAACGAGGAAGCTGCAATTGGTAGATGAAGGAAGTGATGATGAGGTTCAGGTACCAGAGAAATAGTGTGCCAAGGTATGAGGCTCTGAGGCAGAACAAAATCAGGGGAAGACCAATATGTTCATAGTATCAGATGAGGTTGTAGTGGATGGTCAACCAAGACGATTAAAAGATAATGATGAGGGAGATGAGTTGAGAGAACACATCCCCGAAGAGATAGGTTGGAGGATGGATATTTTTGTGAAGACATCAGGTGTACGGTCTTCTTTTCCTTTTGTGCAAGGGGTAGGCATAAGGTCTTCACTTGTAAATATAGTAAGACCGGAGCTGTTTTCGTTCGCTATTGTAAGGATAGAGAAAACGTAACAAACAAACACACGTTTTGGCAAAAGCATTAAAATTATATTAAAATAATAAACAAGAGTTTGATCTCTCATTAAAAAAATTCTCACGCACCATCAGGAGGGAAAAAGAGTGCATCCTCAAAGTTACAATGGATGGCGATACAGATTTAGGTGATTTATGTTCCAAGGGTGCTTCAAAGCATGCCTCTCTGCATTGACGAGGAAATATGCTCATATGTCCCTTGGAGCTAATGGTGTATGACACGTCCCAATTCGGTCAAGTCCTACCAACTACTTTGCCATTGGATCCTTAAAATTTTTCTTTATAACCATATCCTCTACTTGTAAGCTATGGGGCTGAAGCAGAGTATTAAAGCGTCTCCACATCAGGGTCCTATAGTGTTATCCTCAAACATGTGCTTGATCGTGTCGTTCTTTTATAAGATCCACACTCACTACTTGATCGATAATATTGTTTTCTTCATCATAGCTGGCGATCTGGTAGCTTGGTATAATTATTTCTATTGGTACCACGACCTCACATCCATAAACAAGGGTAAAAGGAGTGTCACCAGTTGTACTCTGTGGGGTAGTTCGATATAAGCATAGGACCTTAGTAAGTTTTTCTGGCTATTTTCCATTTTCCCTTTGCACCTTCAACATTTTTTTAAATTCCTTCTAGGATGGTATAGTTGGTGACTTCGACCTGACCATTTGCATGAGGGTAATATGGTATGGAGAAATGCTAACTGATCCCATAATGCTTGCAGTATGTTGTACCCACGATGTTATGGAATTGGCGACCGTTGTCTGTTATCAGGCTGCGAGGTATTGCAAACCGAGCTAAAATTTGACGTTGAATGAATTCACATATCTACTGAGCTCGAGTTTGGTAGAGAACTTTAGCTTCTACTCGTTTTGAGAAGTAATCGACTAAGCTATCAAGAAGTACCGCTTGCTGGTTGCTATAGGAGGTGGTATAACTAGGTCGATGTCCAATTTTTTGAATGGGCAAGAGACAGCTATAGGCTGCATCAGCTCACTTGGAGGACGACCAGTATTGGCAAACTGTTGATATTGATGGCATACTTGGACGATTCGCTCAACATCAGTGGCCAATTCCTGCCAGTTATATCGTACTAACAAGAAACATCAAATAAGGGTGTGGTATCCACAGTGTGCCCCAAATTCGGGAGCGTGTAGCTCGTGCAAAACTAATGTAGCTTCTACTTGATGAAGAAAATAGAGTAGTAGTCGAGTTGAAATCTTTCAGTATAAGATATTGTCTAACACACAATATTTGGTTGTCCGTAGTTGAAGTGCTCGAGCAGCGGTCTTATCAATCGGCAGAGTGTTAAATTGGATATATAACAGATAAGGTTGCCTCTAATCACTAAAATTATCAATCGTGTGGATGGTGTCTCTTTGGTTGAGAAGCTCTATAGTTGGCAGTTATTGGGTAAGGATAAGCGGATGTTTTACTAGTGCTGCAATTTTGGCGAAGGCATCGGCTGCAGAATTCTTCAGGCGGGGTACCTGGTCGTATACCACTCTTGTACACTTGGTTTCATATTCAGTGAGTACGGTTAAGTAACCCTGGATTCCTTGTTTCTTTGCATCATATGTGCACCTGGCCTGATTCATGACCAACTATAAGTCAAAACGGATATGTAGAGAACGAGCCCCACATATTAGTTCTAGCTTCATTTCACAAGTCACTGCTTCATATTCCGCAACATTATTGGTTACCAGAAAGTTGAAACAGATCGTCTCGCGGACCACCTCTTATGTAGTTAATTTAAGTATGATCCCCGTACTGCCCACTAAGGTGCTCGAGGCCCCATCGGTTTAAATGATCCATTCCATATGCTCGATCGCACGTGATGTGTCGTTTGGGATAGATGTCTCACCTGACAAGGAAAATTTGGTGACAAAATCGGCCTCAACCTACCTCTTAATTGCATTGCGCGGTTTGAACCTAATGTCGTATTCCCTTAGCTTGATGCTCTATTTAGTCAACCTGCCAGACGCATCAGGTTCTTATAGTACAGTTTTGAGGGGAAATGACGTCCTCACAGTGATTGTGTATCCTTGAAAATATGGGTGCATCTTGCATGAAACTATCACCAGACTCAGTGCGAGATTCTAAAAGTTACCGTACCGTGTCTCGAC
Organism: Limnanthes douglasii subsp. nivea; assembly: GCA_036936605.1. Lineage (NCBI taxonomy): Eukaryota > Viridiplantae > Streptophyta > Magnoliopsida > Brassicales > Limnanthaceae > Limnanthes > Limnanthes douglasii. Next base: position 339,521,598 of record JAUPFV010000001.1, read on the forward strand.
ATCAACCACTATCTTACTGGTGTGATAGATCTGTCGTTGAACACATGTCGGCTCTCGAACCAAGACTGCACTAACAGAGAAAGATGAAACAGACAAATATAAGAACAATCGTTCACTGACCAACGGGACGAATAATATCTCCGGCTATGTGAGATAGTTTTTTAATTCCTAGAAGGCCTCGTTGCACTCTTCTGTCCATGTGAATTGTTTAGCCCCTTGGAGAATTTTGAAGAAAATGTTGCTTTTATGAGAACCTCTGGAAATAAAATGATACAGTGTTGCCAGACGTCCTGTCAGACACTCGATCTCCTCGACATTCCTTGGTGGTTCCATTATTATAACTGCTTACAACTGGTTGGGGTCGGCTTCGATTCCCCTTTCACTGACTACATAACCCAATAATTTGACACCTTGTACGCCGGGTTAATCTTCAAATTAAATTGTCATAGTAGGTCAAAAAATGTTTGAAGCATCTCAAGTCGCTTATCTCTTTTGTGTATTTTGATAATCATGTCATCAATATACGCCTCCATATGCTTTCCTAAGTGCTCGTTGAAGATATGATTCACCAGAAGTTGGTATATGGAGCCCGCATTCTTTAAATCAAACAAGATCATGGTATAAAAATACAAGTCGCACTCTGTTTAGAACGTCGTGTGCTCCTCGTCTGACAGGTTAAGGCGAATATGATTATAACCAGAGTACACATCCATGAAAAATAAGAATTCGGAACCCGAGACAGAATCTACCAGATGATCAATATAATGTAGGGGGATGCATCCTTAGGATATGCTTGATTTAGATCGGTGAAATCAATGTATATACGCCATTGACCCCTCTTTTTTTACTAACATTGGGTTTACTACCCAGACTATATACTATTCTTGTCAAATATATCCAAGCCGAGATAGTTTGGCCACCTCCGCGCTTATTGCCTCTTGCTTCTCGACCGAAAACGAGCGTCCTTTCTGCCTCAGTAACTTGACGTATACGTCATTTGGTAATTCATGGCGGATTATAAAGGGATCTCGATACATCACCCTTGTCCCATGCGAAAACATCCAAAAATATTCATAATAGTTTGAGTCATAGTTTTTTAATAGTAGAATTCAAATTGTTACCTGATTGTAAAATGCGGACCTCCGCCACTAACTCCTCAACCGAGTTTGGAGGTTCTTCATTGGGTTGTTCCGTCTCTCTAGGTTCGTCAACGGGATTGGGCCAACCGCGTTTGCCGCTGGGTATTTTATACACTATCTGAAAGTGCATGGGGTGCCCTCCATCCGATGCAGCCAAGGTCACCCGATAGTTATGTAGTAAGTACTTGGGAGCATCCGAAATCATGAACAATCTCTTAAGCTCTTTCTTAGTAGCCCCATAACTAACTTTAACCATCAACTCGACCTCCCCCACACATTGAGACGCCTTGCCTTCGTCCCCAACAAAAGTCCATTCGGTAGGTTTGTAGGGCGAAACTTCATTCATGCAATCATAGCTGGCTTTGAAGATGATATTGGCCAAAATACCTCCATCTACTAGGACTCGAGTTACCATTACTACCCCAGTATCCAAACTTACTATTAATGCGTCCTCATATGGCGTGCTGACCCCCCTCAGGTTGTCGTTATTAAACATAAGGTTGGTAATTGGATCTTGGTAATTGCGGTAGAATGAGGCTTCAACTTCCTGTACTTCGTGGTCGATTCTTGCTCTTTTGTTAGAATTTAAGTCGCGAGCTACCTCGGAGTTTCCTCTAGCAATAGTGAATAAGGATGGCGAGTTGCCATTGGCTTAGAAACTGAATAACTGGCCACCTCCGAATTCCCTCCGGCGACGGCGAACAAAGATGATAAAGCACCACTGTTATTGGCCCCTAAACCGTGGGTTACCTCTGAATGCCCCCCTATAATTGCTAACAACCACTATTGATTTCCTGCATCTGCCCATATATCATCGCATGGCTTTTCCTCGTTGGTTGGTCGGGTTTCCTCCTTCTACTCGAGCTGTTGACGACGATCGTGCTGTTTAACGAACTGGACGAGTTCACTGTTGTCTATTAGTCTTTGAATTTCCACTCTAAGCGGATAACATTCGTCAGTTGGCTAAATGTGGTCATTGTGGTAGGAGCTGAAATATCTATTTGATCTTTCAAAACCGGGCGCACTCATAACTCGTGGGGCCTGATACTTCGTTCTTCCCTTTGTTCTATCATAAATAACTGAGATGGTCTCGGTCAGCAGGGTGAAACGTATGTAGGGGTTCTTATAGTACATTGATCGATGAATATTATCCCGACGGGGGCCATCGTCTGCCTTTTCTTGTCAGATGGTCCTCCTTTGGGATCAGAAATATGTATTTCCGGTGAGTCCCCTTTCCCGGCATCATCTACTCATATGAAAGTGTATCTCGAGCTAGCAGATCTCCCATTTTTTTCCATTAGGAATCTGATTAGGTCCGCATAGATCTTCCCTCGTCGATCGATGCCTCTTTTCAAGGAAGCATCAACCATATTTCCCTTTAGATCTGCCAAACCATTCGTAAAGTGGACAAAACGTTTAACATAAATTATTAATGACTCACCTCTTCTTTGGTAGAGGTCCATAATTGAGTCTCACTTGCGTCGGAGTTCCTTGTTACCCACATATCTCTCCCTGAAAGCTCTTCATACACCTGCAAAATTGTAAATAGACCCATTTGGTAAAATAAGAAGCCAGTCCACCGTGTTAACTTTCAGTGTCATAGACAGAGCTTGACACAACATATCATCGTCAGGGTTAGAAGTCATCATCATGTTGCATAATTTCTCTAAATGCATTTCTAGATCTTGTGTTCCATCATATACTTACATCCTAAAGGGGTCGGATTTCCTGGGTAGCTGAGCTTCAAGAAAGTTTTCCACGAACAGAGACTCCTTGAGGATGTAGGTGGACATTCTTCGCCATACTTGATTATTTTGTACGCCCTCGTCCTCTTTGGGATTCTTTAAAGCGTAGGGCTGCATCTCCTGCCGCGGTTCTTGGTATTTGGAACGCCTTTTGCCCCCATTTTCTCCTTGTCCATCTATCGTATCCCCGCGCTTGAAATATCGCTCTCCCCTGTTAGGATAACTAACATCAGGCCCAGATTGGTGGTTAGCACGGCTAGTTTCTCGAACTTTTTACCCCAAGAATCGTAATTTTTTTACATATCTTGTTTACATATTTTGATCAGTGTTCCTAATCTTAGATCTAAGATGAGTAACCAATTTCCTTGCGACAACTTTATCTTCGTCATGATCCTTGTGACAACTATCTTCTTCATCTTGATCCTTGGTGTCTTTTTTCCTATCCTCTATTCTTTGGTTCTATCAGTTTCCCTCTTCATGTTTATGTATTTCTCCTGCTTGAAAAAAGAGAACATCAAAAAATGTTTTTGGTCAGGTTTTAGGTCTACCAAGCTGTTAGTGATCATCATATAATCTAAAGTCTCCTAAGTTCAATGCTTCTAACATGAGAATAGCAGATAATGCACTTTGTGATTGGTTAGAAGTCATTATGAAGTTTGATTGTTCTTTTAATGCAATTTTGGCTAACAAATCAGCAACACAATTCTGTTCTTTATAAATATGTTTAAGGGTCATTTGTGATTTTATCAAGTTTTTACAGCACAATAAGATTTGATCTAAATACCAAGGATACTTGCCTAAAGCTAAAACGTTAAAAACCCTAATGAATCTATTTTAATGTCAATCATGTTTAATTTTTTCTCTTTACAGCATAGTAAATCATTCAGTAGTGCGTAAATTTCAGCAACTAGTGGTGAACATTTACCAATTAAACTACTTTTAGCTATCATTAAATCACCTTGTTCATTCCTTATTATGAAACCACAACTTGATTCACCATTGAGTTAAGGTGAACCATCACAATCCAGTTTAATATGATTAGGTGAAGGTAAATTCCATTTTACGTAAATAAAAGACTTGGAATATTTAAGATGATTAAGACAATTCAGATCGTTAGCTATGTGAGAGTCATCTATCCAGTGTTTTCTGTTAAGTGACAGTGATGTATCTAAATATATCAGCATGTAAAATATATGATTAATGATCTTTTTGTATGAAATAGCTATATTTTTATGTTTACAATTGTTTCTAGTAGTCCATATTAACCAGACTATCAATGAAGGTAAAATAATTCTTATATGGGTTGTTTGAGATGTTGATAATAACCATAAGTTAATAATGTGATTAATTGTCATGTGTCTACCTATTCTAATGCTAATTGTTTCAGAAAAGAAAAACCAAACATTCTTCCCACAAAAATTTATTTAGTAGTTCATTTATCTTTGTTATCATCAATGGTAGTTGAACAGATTGCATATAATAAGATGGGTAAAATAAGAGAATTGATTTGATTAATGTTATTCTTCCCCCATATGAAATGTTTTTCGACTTCCATTCGCTAATTTTGTTTCTTATTCTTTCTATTAGGGCCTCAAAGAGTGAAGAATAGTTATTAGTATGTATTGGGATACCTAAGTATTTTAAAGGTAAGCTATCTTGTTTGAAACCTAAGTATTTTTCGAGAGAGTTAATCCAAGTTCTATTCATTGTTGTAGGAGTTATAAAAGTAGTTTTCTGTTTATTTATTTGTTGGCCTAAAAGCATTTGATATATATCTAAATATTTTGAAAGTTTCTTAATATTTCTTAATGAACCATTTAGGAATAGAATAATATCATCAACATATGCTAAACAGTTAATACTTAAGGAAATTTTCATATTATAAGACATTGATTTGTGTTGGACAATTAGATTATTTATACCTCTTATTATAAATTCCTCTGCTATGATAAAAAGGCTTGGGGACAGAGGGTCCCCCTGCCTTAAACCATTACAAGAATTCAAGAAACCAAAGGATGTTCCATTAATTATTACTGAATATGTAATCTTTTCAATGCTTTTCTTAATTAGCCTAATTACTTGTTGATTAGAACCAAATGATGACATTACTTCATATATAAATCTAAAATCTATCTTGTCAAATGCTTTTGACATGTTGATTATTAGGTTATGACCTGTAGTTTTCCTATTAAGGTTTTTAGTCATTTCTTGAGTAATTAAGATATTTTCTTGTATATATCTTTTCTCAACATAAGCACCTTGTTCTTTTGAAATGATTAAAGGTAGTAGTTTAACTAATATGTTATTCAGTATTTTAGATAGAATTATATTGAAAACTAAACATAAGCTTATTGGTCTAAATTCTTGCCACGTTTTAGGTGATTTAACCTTAGGTATCAAACATATAAAAGTTGCAAAAAGGCCTTTGGGGTAATATGAGTTTGTAAAGAAGTCTGAAATGGCTTTAAGTAAATCATATTTTAATATGAACCAACAAGATAGGAAAACGTGGAGTTGAATGCATTAACTCTAGAAGTACTGTTAAAGATTAGGTTTTTAATAACACTATGTAGTTCTTCCATTGATGGTATTCCTATGATGTTTTTATTCTTTTGATTAGATTTATGAGGAATGATATGTTTAACTAATGATAGAATATTTTGTGTAGAATGTTTGATTAATAGGGTAGAAAATGTTCTAAAGCAGATAAACCAATTAGATTATCATCTTCAATCCACTTGTCATTGATTTGAATACCATTTATTATGTTTCTAGTTCTTTTTTAACATAGTTATGGAAGATTGCATTGTTGTTATCACCATGTTTTAACCATTTTGCATAAATATTTTGTTGCCAAAATGTTTCTTCTCTTGCAAGTAATGATATATGTAAAGCATTAAATTTAGACATATTAGATTTATTCTTTAGGCTATTATTTTTTTCTAACCTTTTTTTCCGCTATCTTAGCCTCTTCTTTAATTTTGTTTATACAGTGAAAAACACTACCATAAACATTTTTATTCCAACTTTTTGGATGCTTGTTAAGTCTTTTTAGTTTGGACCAAAATGTGTGTATATGAGAAGAATCTACAAGATGTTCAGACCAATTGTTTTCTACAATGTTGAAGAACTCTTCATGTTATAGCCACATATTTTGGAATCTAAATGATGGTTTTGGTTGTGTTGAATTACGTGTAACTGATATTATCAAGGGTGAATGGTCTGAGCCAATTCTGGCCAGATGCTTTACCCTTGTAATATTGAAGGTATCTCTCTGTTGGTCATTGTGTAAGGCCTTATCTAAACATTTTTATTAATATTTGTTGGTCCAAGTGAAGTTTAAGCCCGTGTAGTCTGGGTCTTCTAATCTATAATGCAAATTATGGAACAAGACAGTTGCTCACCTGCATTGGAGATTGTATTAAAATCTCCAACAACAAGCCAAAGTAAGGCTGAGGCATAAATGGTTCTTAATTGATCCCACAAAGGCACTCTATGGGATCGGGTACATTTTGCATAGACTATGGTAAGCAGAACTACTATATTAGTAGAAGCATGACGTACCATAGTATTAATAAGTTGTTCAGAATTGTCTAATATATAAATATTAAAACCATTTTCCCAGAGCATCCAAATTTTATTGTTGAAGTTTGCAAAATAAGACTCAAAACCAAGTTTTTTAGCTATTGTTGGTAGGTTATGAGTTGATATCATAGGCTCATGTAGAGCTATGATATTAGTTGATTTTTTTTTACAATGTTTTAATTCTTCTCATTTTTCTTTGGTTCCCTATTCCTCTAACGTTCCAGATTAGTATAGCTATAGTCATTTTAAAGATTGTTTTGAGGATCTCATTGATCCCTTAGGGTTCAATGTTTTGATCAATATTTTAGCTCTTGATGATTTTCTTAAATTAATTATGTTTTTTTAAGTTGCTTATGTGTGAGTGATTAAGGAAGGCTAAGGTTGGCTCTAATCTTTGGGGAATCATGTTCAGTTTCAGATACTTCTTCTAGTTCTTCTTCATTAAGTATGTTAAAGGAATTAATTAGGTTAATTATTTGTATGTATGGCTTGAGTTATATCTTTATCAGAAATCACTGGTGGTTCATTAGATTGATTAAAGACTAAAATGTTTTCTTTTATTACAATGTCTTCATTATTTTTTGTTTGTTCTTTTTCTTCATTGTTTTGTGATTTTTTTTACTGATTTAAAATATTCTAATTATTTGTTCTCTTCATTTTCAATTTTAATTACTGGTGGTTCTTTGTTTTGTTCTTTTACTGGTCGTTCATTTTTAATTTCAGGGTTTCTTTTTGGAATCCAAACTTCTTTTAAAGGAAGTTTGGATTGAGTTTTGTTAAGCTCTTTTTTGTTTCTAGATTTGTTCATTGTTTGTTTAATTTTATCTTTTTTACAGTGTTTTTATTGGTATCCAATATGTTTACTCAGTTTACAGTAAAAAGGTTTGTTTAAATATGCAATTTCTTGCCAGTAGCCATCCTTTTCCCTAAAGTTTATCTAAATTCTTTGGGGAAGAGGGTTAGAGATATCTTCTTAAATCCATACCTTACACATATTATAACTTGCAATATTGTTTTGAGGAACCCATACTGCTAAGGGCAATCCAATTGCTTTGGAAATATGGGAGATTGAGTCTGAATTATATAATATTTCGGGTATTCTAGGCAGTGAAATAAAAAAAATAGTCACCGGAGACTCTTTTTTTGGGTGAAATTCCGGTGTCCATTTTAGCTAAATGTGAATTTTCCTGTTGTTCGAATAGTTTTTTTTTTCCAGAAAGTTTTAACATTTTCTAACATTTCTAATTCTACAAAAAGAAATGTGTGTAGTCCTATTTGTATACACTACATGAACTTAAGAAACTAAATGATGTAATCTATGTCTTGAATTCATTGAGAGTCAGACTCCCAAATGAAAACTTGGCAATTAATGTAGTTTTAGAAATAACAGTTAGGGAGAACTTATCTGAAATCTGGAATTGCACAAATTTGTAGTCTTCGTGTTCCTCATGTTTGACCTAGTTGTGCATGAATGCCTTTCTTGATCCTCCTATCATGTCTGCGTAAGATTTCTTTTGTGAGCTTTTTTCTCTAGCAGGAAGGCTTGATTCGAAGACCGGGTTTGATATCATCGATGGAATTGGGTTCTCCATCCTTGTGGTAGATGTTAATTTCCTTAATGTTGGAAATTCCTCCTCTGAATGGTTGAAGAAAATTCTTCTTTCTTCGTTTGCAACGATTGGTACTTTTTCTCTGATTGTCTGAAACCATTGAGCTGAATGCTCTCTGTTGGCCTCAATTAACTCCATGTTTGAAGAAATTTGTTCTTTTAAATGATGTTTTGATACAAATTTCTCTACTCTGATGTTTGAGGTTCGGTGTCTCTTCGATGGGATTTCTGAAACCCTAAAAACGTTTTGCTTTCTGTTTGCCTCGTTCAACTCCGCGATTGAAAAAATTAATTTTTCAATAAGATTTTTTATTCGTAATTTTGCTATGTTTGTGATTTTTCTGAGCAAGAAATTCGGTATGTTGGTGGTTGTGATTCAGGTGTTTGTTCGAGCAGGGTTTTTTGATTTGGGGGTGAAGGTGTTTGCTTTCATCGAGATGAGGAAGGGTGTTTGTCGTTGATTCTTAGGTTGATCAGATCGAGAAATCAAGATGGGCTTTATTGGAGAATTCCAATGCTCATGCCTATCTGGTTCCTCGAACTTTGGTCGTTAATGCGTGTAGTGCGTCATTCATCCCGACTATGGTAGCGTGTATGGCCTGCTCCCTGGCGTCCCTCTCACATGCTACCCTTAGTTGCTCATGTTATAGTTGTTGAAGTTTCTAATCCAACCGCTAGAACTTCAGCATTGCCGTCAGGTTATCGCCTACCCACCACTAGATTTTCTGGTGCGCAGGGCATGGTCCCTGGTCTGGTCGCGACTGTTGGCTGTGCTACTTGGGATATTTTCTTTGCGTTGATTGTTTCCACCCTATCTGGGCTAGCGGTGGTGATAGAAAGCAACTGATATTGTCCCGTCAGTGGATTCACCTTAGTTCTTCGATGACCCGTCGCCCCACTCTTTTCTAAAATATCCCTCTCAATCCTTGATCTTGTTTCGTCCATGGTTTAGAAATCTTTCTGGTAAATGTTTTTTGCTTAAGTTCCTACAGACAACACCAAATTTCATTTGGTAAATTATAGCAAAGATATTGTCAAGTAGAAAATATTATTAATCAGAGAAGGGAAGTTACATTTTATTGTAGATTACCAGTTTATTTATACAATATTATAACATTTTAAAATCACGACTTAATACATAAATTCATTATATTCGCACGTAGACTAAGATTTATGATATGGTGCCTAAATTTACGACCATTACTTTAGTATTCATGCGTTTAGTGGGTTGACCAACCATTTAATGTTTCTTTCAACCATTTCCATAATTGTCCTTTTTTACAGTTGACCCCGGTTGGTCTCACTCGTGTCGTTTCTATGGAACGGTCCGTTTTTTCCTTATGCTTAGTTATAACCTTCACTAAATTCTTTCATCGTCCGTGATGGTCGGTACGTTAATCTTCAACATCGGCTCTTGTTTGTCCCGCTCGGTGACGTCTTCTCTTGATTGTTTGCTCGGTGAAGTATCTGCTTAGTCTGGTTTCATTTCCTTGTCGTTATCGTCAATGCTGCCGTCATTTGATGAACCTTGACAACCTTGCTAATCATTTAATATCCCTCGGTTAGGCTTCAATGAGATGATACTTTTTACTATTCTCGTACATGGATTTCTCAAATAATGGTGGCCACACTTTATTTTAATTCTGCGAACCACTCCGGTTGGACCTATGGCCCTCTCTTGTTTCCGGATTGCTAACTCTGAGCAGGAGCAGCTGGCTGAGACTGAGCTTTTTCCCTACCATGCCCCTGTCCATTCTCTCTTGCTTTGTTCCCGGACTGATTCTGATTAGGATTTGGTGCCACCGGGGTAGACCTCACCTGCATGTGCACCCTGGTTTTCTTCGTTTCATCAACATTAATTTGTTTTCCAACCTGATTCAGCAACCCTCCCCATGTCATGGCCTTCTTTCTGGTAACTGAGTCAGCCAAGTTGCCAGGGTTCAAGCCCTGTCTTAGGGATGCTATTGCTACCTGTTCGAAGCAATCAACCAACCCATTCTTGGTGTTCACAAAACGGCTTATATATTCTTTCAAGGACTCATTTGGTTCCTGGGCACAATGGATTATTGTGTCTCCATTGCCCTTTAGCTCTTTACTCCCTACAAACTGCCTTCGTAAGGCTATCCAAAAAGTATCGAAATCTTTAATACAGCCTTGAGGCAGGCTGTTGTACCATTTTAGAGCACTCCCCGTAAATGATTGGGAGAATGCCCTACAAAGTAGTTTATCGTCGTCGTCAAAGTTCATCATTAAGTTTTTAAATTGTTCCAAATGGTTGTTCGGATCAGTACTGTCATCGTACTTTTCTATTTTGGTGCTGTCAAACCTCTTAGGGAGGTTTCCGGACAGAATGGAGATTGCCTCCAATTTCTTCCACGACTGAACACAGTATCCTCATTGGGAGTTGCAAAGATACTTGGTTCATCGTGAAAAGCGAAGGGATCCATCAGCATCCGGTCCACATGCCTCCGGCTGTGAGATGACCCTTTACCAATATTCTTCTTCATCCTTCCATGTCTATCCCTTTTTCTTGAATATTTTTTTAATCTGCTTTTGCTTCTTTCTAGTTCGACCCTCATCGCTGCTAGAGGATAAAGATTTTTCAAATCCTTCATTGTCCAAAGAGCTATCAGAAGATTCTGAGCTTGAGTCAGAAGTCTCCACTGGCTTAGACCAGTGAGACTTTTTGGAGCTAGCATGAGTCTTTTTGGTGCTCACATGAGTCTTTGAAGACTCATGCCCTCTAGGGTCGTCAGTGTGATGAGCAATTGATGCTTTGGACTTTTCTTTCATGCCCATCTTAGCCTTTTCTGCCCTCAGAGCTTCTATTTCACCCTTTAGCCTATCACGCTCTTCGATAGTGTACTCATCGTTCGCTCCCACCACTTCGAGTAGAGCTGGTGGTACTTCTGGATTGTCCGGATTCATTCGGACAGACTTTCTTAGCTGGTTTTGAATGCTTGATTCAGGCACCTTCTCCTCCCACTGTGGTCGCCAATTTGGTGTGGATAATTATCGCCTGAGGGTAGGCTTGTAATTTGTTTTTGGTATTTTATAGAAGTATGAGGGTATTTTATCTCTAGAGTAGAGAGTAGAGAGATAATTAAGCTGGGTGGTTGCAGTTAATTCTCATTACCCACACTTAATGCAGGTGGTTGGGTATTTATACCCTAATGTTTGGGCCTTTATGGGCTTTCGGGTCATGTTTAATGGACCCGGGTCATGTTCAAAGACCCATGAGCTCTAAGTAGGAGAGCAAGTAGCTTTGTCAAGTAGTGTTTAGGTTTTTTAGTACTTTTGTCATAGTTCAAACAGTCCTATGGGCTAAGTGTTCGAAGTGCTCTGTCCGGTCCGGAGGCCTTGGACCAATCTGTCCTTGTCCGGGGAGCATACTGAATTCGGACTCATCAATGGTAATAGGGGAATCTATTAGAGGTAATGATGTACGAAGTATTTTAGTTGATGCTGGCAGTTCGGAAAATATATTGTTCCTATCAACTTACAAGAAAATAAAAAATCCCTCACTTATCCAGCATTAAAATATGACCATAGTAGGGAATTTGAAAAATAGTTTTTAGTGGGCAAATCGTCATTCAAGATGTTAGTATGGATTTTGTTTGTAGTAGTTGAATGTCCGACCTATTATAATACTATATATTTTGTAGGCCTTGTCTATCCAAGATGCATGCGGTAGCTTCTACGGTCCACCAATTTTTGAAATATGTTGTCGGAGGGTAAGTGGGCCTCGTCTGAAGTAGCCAAAATGTAGCTTGTGAATGTTATGTCTCTACTCTTGCTTCGAAATCACTGAGACCAGTGAAGGTTAACAAAGAATAGCAATTAGTGGAGTATTCTTCCAACCAAAACAAGATAGATGATAGAAGGGAGGCTCCTAGTAAGGTACCCAGTTGAAGAAGTATAAATTTATTAATTGGCATAAGGTAAAAGTGTCAGCGTCAGATCTAAATTACCATTACAGCTAAAATAAAAATTGTTATCATTTTTATTTAATAATTCACACGTGTTTGCATGGTGCAACGAGGATGCAACTAAAGTGCCATCTACTGTGATTAGTCATAAACTAATTATCCGATCTGATTGTGGGCTAGTGCTGCAGAAAAAACGAGTTTTTTCGAGAGAAAAAATAAGGCGATAGTTTAAGAGGTGGATCGGTTAACCAAAATGGGGCATATCAAAGAGTCTCAATAACCTCTTTTAACAACTAATCCATTTTTGGTAAGGAAAATAATGGAAAATGGCGTATGTGCATTGATTTCATAGACTCAATAGAGCTTTCCCTAAAGATCCTCTCCTAATACCCCGGATAGATCAACTAGTGGATTCTACATCAGGGAACAAGTTGTTGTCTTTCATGGATCCCTTTTCTAGGTATAATCAAATACATATTGATTCGAATGATCAAGATCACACTACTTTTATTACTAATAGAGGCTTCATTGTTATAAAGTAATTCCATTTGGTTTCAAAAATGTTGGAGCTACCTATCAACGACTGGTGAATAAGGAATTTGCTAACCAGATCGGTATAAATATAGAAGTTTACATTGATGATATGATGGTGAAAAGCCCTAAGGAGGAAGATCACATATCAAACCTCCAATAAACGTTTTCTAACTTAGAAGCAATCAACTTGAAGTTAAATCCAGAAAAATATACGTTTTGAGTCTCATGTTGTAAATTTATGGGATATATTATAAATAAGAAAGAGATTCAAGCTGATCCAGATCAGTTAAATGCTTTGTTAGTTATGGATCCACCTCAAAATACCAAAGAAGTCCTAATATTAACCGGAGATTGGCTGCATTGAACTGGTTCATTTCAAGATCGTCAAACAAATGTGTTCGATTTTTCCAGGTTTTGAGGAATGGTAAAGATTTTAACTCGTCTCCTCACTCTAATCAAGATTTCTTTCAAATAAAGAAACATTTTTCTGCACCCAAGACATTGTTCAAGACAGTATAAGGAAAAAGGCATTATATGTCTTTGGCAGTATCAGAAGATGCGGTGAGTGTTATTTTGGTACGAGAAGTGGATAATTATCCTTGCCCGGTTTATTACATAAGCAAGAGTTTATTAGAAGCTGAGAAAAATATATCAAGTTGGAAATGTTAGCCTTAGTATTGGTCATAACAGCTTGAAAAATAAGGCATTACTTTCAGGCTCATTTATCATAGTTCGAACTTCTTTTCCCCAGAACAAATATATTGGAAAAGGCTGACATATCAGGAAAGATGAATAAATGGTTAGTTGAGCTTGGGGACAATGATATTCACTTTGCACCTCATGTTGTAATCAAAGGTCAACCTGTAGCTGATGTTTTAGTAGAATTTCATTCTAAGAGGCTTCATGACAAAATTCAAGTCAATAAGTTTAAGAAGGAGCGGGTAGTGCGAACTCATGGTGGGTCTAATAGGATATGATGTGGAGCTTGAATTTTCTTAACATCTCATTATGGTGATAGCATGTACCAAAATATATTTTTTGGCTTTAGAGAATCCAACAACGAGTCAGAATATGGAGCGGCCATAGCTAGGTTAAGGTTAGCTCATATATGTAGGGCTAAAAGGGTCCAACTAATAAGTGATTCTCAATTGCTTATTCATCAGGCTCAAGGGAAATATGAAGACAAGAAATAACACTTGATAAAATATTTATAAGTACTAAAAGAAGTCACCATCGGATTTAAATGCGTCAGATATGAGCATGTCATTACATCGGAAAATACCATGGCAGATTCTCTAGCCACTATAGCATACTCCGAAGCGTATCCTTGGGTTTTTATGCAAGAATGTCCATCTGTAGATGCAACTACATGAAACAAAGTTAAAGTTGGAGAAAAAATTTACGTATCAGATACACTCTCTAAATATTGGAGGAATGAAATCCAAGAGTTTATTATTAACGGAGTTCTACCTCTAGACAAAGCTTTGGCTAAGAAAGTGAAATAAAGATCTCGTGGTTTCTTAGTTTTAAGGGAGGTTCTTTATAAAAATATTTCAGCAAGCCTATGTTGCCTCAGATCCAATAAGTTGCAGAGTGTTCTATCGGAATTACATGATGGAGAACAGTCAGCATATTGTGGTTATAAAGTTTTGACCAGAAGAGTCTTACTAGCAGGATATTATTGGCCTACCATCATGGAGGATGCTAAAGATTTGATGAAGATATGTGATCTTTGTCAAAGATATGAAAATGTCATTCATGTGCCAGCAGTCCCATGGAATCAATATATGAGCCTATAACATTTGATAGATGAGGACTTAATCTAGTTGGGCCTTTTCCAACAGATTCAGGGGGTTGTCGTACCATAATTGTGGCAATATATTACTTCCCCAAATTAATAGAGACTGCACCTTTTTCTGGAACAACCTCTAGGGTAGTTATTAAATCTATTCTCTCCAACATATGTTGCTGATTTGGAATTTCCAAACGCATCACCAGAGATAACGGTCCTTAGTTTGATTTCAAGGACATTGATACAATTTGTGCAACCAGAGAAATTCAGCATTGTTTTTCTTCTCCTTTGCATCCCTAGACCAATGGAGAAGTTGAAGTATCAAATCAAAAAATTGTATCAGATTTGATAAAAAATTTAGAAGGAGTTGCTGAGAAATGGCCGAGTTATTTGCAAGAAGTACTATAGGCATATCGGACCACTCCACATACAGCCACACAAGAGTCTATATTTGCTTTAGTTTATGGGATGGATGCAATCACACCTATAGAGGCTACTCTTCCTTCCTCCAGAGTTCAAAATTATTCCGAAAGATAAAATGAGATAACTATGAGGGCTCAGTTGGATTTAGTTAAAGAAAAGAGGGTGAAGGCACATTTAAGAACTGCACATTATCAAGGGTTGATGAGGAGCAGGTTTGTCTCTAAAGTAAAAAGAAGAGATTTTCAAGCTGGAGATCAATTCCTGAGATACGTATTCATTCTCACTAAGGAGAAACAGTTCCGAAAGTTAGCTCCAAACTGGGAAAGACCATACATCGTGTATAAAAAAGTTAAGCAAGTAACATACCAACTCCAAGATAAATAAGGAAACTTGTTGAAGCATCCTTGGAACGTTGAGCATCACAGGTTATACTTAGAGTAAACGTATCTTGTGAATATTTACTTTATCTTACTATAATGTAAATATTTGGAGGCATACTCTTTCGTACCCTAGTGGCACGGGGAGCTTTTAATGAGGTGTCCGGATTTCAATCAATATACTATCATGTAAAGGCTTATTAAATGCTTTTTCCCTCAATTGGATTACTTTTGAATTGATCTAATGTATTAAAGTCTTATTAAACACCTGTTGGATTAAAGGCTTATTAAACACTTGTTGCCCTCAAATGGATTACCTTTGAGTGGATCAGATGTATTAAAGACGTATTAAACACCTGATGGATTAAAGGCTTATTAAACGCTTGTTTCCCTCAAATGGATTACCTTTGAGTGGATCAGATGTATTAAAGACTTATTAAACACTTGGTGGATTAAAGGCTAATTAAACGCTTGTTTCCCTCAAATGGATTACCTTTAAGTGAATCATATTTATTAAATACTTATTAAACACAATGCTTATTAAACGCCTGTTGCCTTCAAATGAGTGACCCATGTGTGGAATGAATAAATTAAAGGTTTATTAAACACTTATTGCATCCAAATAGGTGACCTATGTATGGATCGAATAAATGCGAGTCTAATTAAGTGTTTAATTCTTTTGAAAAAAAATATTTTTTAAATGGCTTGATCAGGCTTAATATACACAATTGTGGTTTTATTATGTTTAAATACCCTGATATTAATGGAAGTATAAAAGAAGACAAGGAAATAATACTAAGTATATGAAAGAAGAGATGCAATGAAATACGAATAGGATTATAAAAGAATTTGATCCACGTTACAAAATTCCTTGTAAACCACAAGGACTTGTACCAATAGATTTTCTAGAAAATTTGATATTAAAACAACAAAATGCCTTGCATACTCTAAGAACTTCAATTCAAAATACCAACACATTAAAAATAATTAAACTTAGGGCTCTTTCCCTTCATTATTCTTCTCAATATTTCTTTCTTCTTTCTCCTTTTTGTCATCATTTGAGTCTTTCTCATCTTCATCATGAGATTCGTATTCGTCCAAGGTGATGTTGGATCTATCACTCTATGCAATGGTATGAAAGGTAATTTCTTAATACGACGTAAAATTCTACAGTTTCCGAAGATATCATTTGGGAAACGTTTCATAGAACAAAAGGACCATATCCGATTTAACAAACTCTTCCTTCCGTTCCATAGATTTCAACACGCCCTCAGCATATTCGTTCCTTGCAGCAGTTATATCTTAAGATTTTGTCTCTTTCGAAGAGGTGATCTCGCCATCCATTTTCTTGAGAAGATCTTGTAATTCTTTCTTCTCTTTGGATAATTAATCATTGGAAGTCTCCCCCTTGGTCAGTATTTCCATCAAGGAATTAAGTTCCTAGGAAATGGTAGATTGCAGTTCAGTATATCTAGCCTTTGGTTGCTCAAGATCGGACTTAGCTTGAACTAAATATCCATTAAGCTGTTTTTTCCTTGATCAAAGTCTTAACCTCGCTATGTTCGACCGTAATGGAATTATTCAGGCCTTGATTTTCATTTGGAAAGGGAAAAAATGTCATTGGCTTGAGATCTGACTTGCCTCTCCAAGTCAATGATTGACCTTATATAACCTAAAATTTCATAGTCCAGAGCATCATGCTCACTATAAAATTCAAAGGATCCACCATCATGAGTAACAACATTGGATATGGTAGTAGATTGGGGGAAAGCCTTGTCAAAATCCTCTTTATCAAACTCGTTTAAGTACAAATTTCCTAACTCGTCTAAATTCACTTCACGAGATGATTGGTTAGCAATAAGAAACACAGGAGATGGAGGATCAGCATGTACTTCTTATTGGGAATGGATTTCAATAGGAGTAGTGGAGGGAAGGACTTCGAGTCAGATTATTACTTCCTAACCGAGGTTAGTTTATTTTTATTTTTCTCTGTTATTTTATCACTCACTTCCTTACTCCTCTTGTGCCCTTTCTTCCTCTTAGACCTTGGAGAATGCAGCGGCTCTTTAGCCTCACCTATGGTAACCGCGACAGCCTCCAACAATGTAGCATCAATTTCTCCTGGCAATCCCGAATTGCCCACATCGGGAAGCCTTTGAGAGGTATTGCCCCATTTTTTATTCTTTTTCTTGATTGTGTCGAGATGACTAGAATCCTTATTCATAGTTGGTAAATAGAGCTTATCATCTTTTTCTTCGGTTCTTTTGAAGATATAAGCAGCTTCACGAGGACTGGTAAAATGTTCCCATGAGAGCTCCATGGTTGAGCTTGTTCTCCACATATAGGCCTTTACCATGTTAGCTGGAGTAAAACAATTATGAAACCGAGGTCCCTAATTCTTTATGGCCCACTGATTTAGCTTTGAAAAAGTGGTTCGTCCTTCCTCCAAATGTTCTAAGAACATATTTGAAAACATTGAAAGACAAATCGAATGTGAAATTTAATATTATCATCGAATGTGAAGTTTAATATTAACATCCTATGTGAAATATAATATTAATTGTAGAGTGTTTACCTGAAGTTTTCTAGTCTCTAGTTAAGGTGCTTGGATTTTCTTTAGAAACGATCTTCTTTCGATTTTCATAGGAACCATTGATGAAGAGGAATTGGGTCTTCCAAGGCTAATTAGCCTCCAACAAATCATCAACCACCTTGTAATCATTCCCCATTTTGAAATAATAGAAAGTGATATGATTCTTTCGACACAAGCCGACCACAACAACAAATTGTTCGATATGCATTGGCATTTTGGAAAGTCTTGAAGCGATGATGATGGGTAATAAGGTATACCAAGCATTGGGGCTTAACTGACACATGCATAACTTTACTAAGTGAAAGTATCTAACTATATGTGGGTCCAAAGGGAACCGAAGTCCCCAGTTGAGTAAATTTGGTATATACGACTAGCTCTTTAGCCTTGCAATCCATTGGAGTCTCATTAGGGATGTAAATTCTCACGTTAATGGACTCTAAAAACCCCCCATTTCTTCCTGATTCTATCCAACTCAGCAGTGTTGGTATACACATAAGAAATTTTGAAGTACTTTCAAGTATTTAACACTGACCTTGGAGAAATTAGGCCCACTCGTCCAACAAAGCACTCTGGAAGAGGTTCAACATCAGGCTGTGCTACTATCATTTTTTCCCAACTGTAAAGGTGTCACCAATGTATATAGAGGTCTCTAATGATATATCTTCCCCACTATCTTCCAACGTCTCCTCCCTTATTTGTAGTTGTTGATCAGCCGACTTGAGCCCAATATCTTCTTTCTTAATATGAGAAGTTTCGGTGGGAAAATGGATGGATTTGGATACGAAGTAGGCAGTACTAGAGACTCTACCATTGTAGAAAATTCATTGAGTTTTTCTGCATCATTGATAAATGAAGTTATAATTTTGGATTTAGAAAGCCTGGTAACCCTTCGAGGTGTAATCTCTCATATATCCGACTCCATAGAAATAAAAGGAGATGAAGATTTACAACTGGTAACGACTCTTGCTTTGGTAAAATGTATTTCGATTAGCTGAACTAGTAGTTCTAGTTGTTCAAGATTTGTTAAAGATAGAGCAAGATAACTTTTTTTCTGGTAACTATTGATGGTCTATAAGAAGATGAACTCCTGTCCGATTTTCATATATCTGGCCTCTGTTTTCTATTTATCTAACTTATACAAGTTAAGCCATCCTCGTTTAACTAAGGTAGGTCTAGTTATGAACATAAAAATCCTGAAAAATATTGGAGAAGTTAAACACTTGTGATAATTCTAAGTTTCTCTTTCTAGATTTGAAATTTAAATTTTTTTATTACTCTAGAAATAGAAACAGTAAAAAAATCATACTTATATAGAAAACAAATCTACTAGAGTGTTTTATCAAGGGGAAGTGAATTGGCTAAGTAATGATTAAAGTCGATTAACTATAGCCCAATAAATTTTGGAATTTTAGCTGCAAGTACATAAGAGAAAACAGGTAGTAGGTCCAACTAGAAACTGACATGTGTAACAGAGGAATAATAATAAAGTCGCAAACTTTGAACTGGTCGGTAGACCCTTCAAATTCACTTCGAAGGCAGATGGGACATATTGATTTGAATGATCAAGGGGGCTATATGATCGGTTCAGATATCGTTCGAACTATAACATAGTGATTCTAATATTTTCCGAAGTGTATTTCGGACATAATGAAACTCAATGGATGAATATTAACTTGAGTAGAACAATGACTCAACTATATGCCTAGCACCTCAGTTCTTGGGCTTGGGGGCTTATATGATTGACCCGACTATAAGATCCGACCCGCACGACCCATGGGTCAGAGAAAAACAATATAAATACCCTAACCAATATCATTAATCGGGGTTGGATGTTTTCTAAAGATATTAAATACAATTACACACATCCTTTCTCTCACAACTTCTTATAAAAATACTTAATATCCACCAGCTAAAGGTTTGATTTCCGGTTATACCCTTGAACCAGGTTTTACCATCACCAATACTCACGGAAATAAAATATTCCATTTGGAAAACCATGATGGAAGATTTGTTGTACTGTAAAGATGTGAAATGAATCGACATGCAAAATTATTGGTCAACGTGGTGTAACACTAGAAACTAGCAGTGGTTGCAAGTTGTTATTAAAAGATGTTCGATATATTCCAGATATTCATATCAATTTGACCTCTACTGGTCAGCTTGATCACATCAGATAATGAAAACACATTTGGCAATGGAGTTTGGGAGCTTAAGAATGGAAATTTGGTCATGGCCAGAGGTAAAAAGATTGTTCCTTTGAATTATATTCAAACAAAACAATCAAGTAGATTAGAAGCCAATTTGTTCAAGCATTAAGACTCGACGAATCTATGGCATGCTAGACTTGATCATATGAGTGAAAAGGGACTAAAAATTCTCACAAAGTACCAAACCAAACACTCTTTTAAAGGAATGTACTTATTGTTTGGCAGAAAAATAACATATAGTTAAATTTTGAGCAGGGTGACCACATAGGAAAAGTAATATTCTTGATCAAATATATACAAATGTATGTTCTATGGGTGACATAAGTACTGGTGGATCCTTATATTTTATCACATTTATTGATGATCATTCCAGAAAGGTGTAGGCTTATCCTTTGAAGACCAAATACCAGGTGTTAGAAGTATTCAAGAATCTTCATTCCAATGTTGAACAGAAAACTGGAAATTTTTTGAAATGTATACGCTTCAAAGTTTATGAACTGATAGATGAATTAATAATCAAAGTTTAGGAGCATGAATCCAACTCATATCTTTGATGGAGGATATCCTAAATAAATCAATTAAGTTTTAATTTCCAGAATCTAATAATGAAGACAAGTATAAAGATGAATCACATGACTCCCTAACAACTTTCAGATAGTGGTCAACCATATATCACAATATTCTGAAACCAAAAAATAAGAGCATTATTCAATACTTGAAAGAGTTACAATAAATAATTTCTCAGTTCAAATATGAAAAGGGCTAACTAAGCCATTACTACAGTGCTTAGACACATATGAACTAATATTCGTCGTGGAAGGAGTACATGATGGACTAGAAAGCGCTCATTATAAATACAAAGTATTTTAGCAAAGATTCATCCTCAAAGGCTACGATTACCCAAAAATAATGGAGGAATCACAAAACATAAAAATATTATGACATATGTTAGCGACTCGCACACTCCATAAAAGTATCGACAATACTACTAAAGAAAATAACCGAAGTAATCCCATTTGACAAATCAAGTTTGGATATTGTGAGACCTTTACCACTAGCTTCAGGAGGAAGATAGTTTATACTAGTTCTCGTAGATTACTTCTCAAAATGGTTGCAAGTACAACCACCAATGACTATCGGGACAAATGAGGTAATAATTTTATAAAAGGAAATATATGTTATAGGATTCGGAATTGAAAGGTCATCACTATGGAAAATAGATTTCGATCTAGAATGATAAAATCAAAAGATTTTGAACTAAAAAATGAATAAAATAAGTTTATTCTTCCCCTTTTCATCGTCAATACAATGGTGAAGTTGAAGTGACCAAGATAAAAATACCATAGAGTATCAATAAGATATTTGAAACAAAACTAGAAAATGACTTAAGTTCCTGCAAGTATTTTTATGGCCATATACCACAACTAAAACCCCAAATTCCATTTTCCATGGTATACATAACGGAGGAAGTACTCTCACCTAAAATATGAACGTCATCCCATATTAAGCAGTATATGATGAAACAACTAATTCTCAAGCCCGGAGTTTTGAGCTAGACGTAATTGAAGGCATTAATGAGAAATATATACAGTTCCAAAGTATAGTTGTTTAAACTAGTATATAAGGTTTTGCATTGGTTCTTTTCACAATAAAAGAAATAAGCTCGTAAAACTAGCTCCAAACTAGGATGTTCTTTTCATAGTCGAACTTTGTAACTTACTACTACACGTAGAACATATTTATCAAACCATAAAGATATATTCTTTCCTCCTCCGGTTTCATTTCTTGTAACTTAATAAAACATTTTTCATATAAAAAAATAAGTATTTCTATGGAACACAATTACAATATTTCTCAGTTTAAGACATAAAATCAATCAATGGCTTCTTCAAGAATTTCTTCCCTAAGTTCAGTTATCAATTCAACTGGTTTACTGCATTTACCCCAGGATAGTTTTAGCCTTTTTTGGTATAAAAAGTTGTAAATTAATAAAAAAATATTTATGATATGAACTTCGGGGCATACCGCTGTATTATACAGATAGACATTGATATAGGCTTAAATCACTGCTTCGTCCCTCGACTATCACGTTCTGTGTCATTTAGTCCCTCGACTTAAAAATCATGGGTGAGGGTCCCTCGACTATCAAAAATCTATAAATTCAGTCCCCGCGCATGGTTTTTGCTGTAATGCTGCCATATGTCATTATAGTTAAATGGTTTGCGTTCTGCAGATAGTCCATTGACTTTGAGACAACCCTGATTGTTTCCCAAAATGCTTAAATGCATGCTTTACCCTTCACAATTGCACATGTGGCATCTATGTAGCAAAGTTTTCTGACGTGGATGAATAGGTGATAGATTAAGTAGATGAACTGGTTTTTTTATTGACCAAAAGATTAAATTCCCAAATTAAAACAGCAAACCTAATTCTTGTATCAGAATTACCCTTTCATTTGTAATCCATAATCTTATCTTCAGAACAACTCTTCCCCCCCCCCCCAACTCGAGTTCCATCTGTAACCCTTACCTCTCTCTATTGTTGAACCCTAAATCCTTACCTTAAGTCATTAAATCAGAAATTGTAACCCTTAAATCGTTTCCAATGACCCTAATTGATACCACAAAATGAAGCGCTCTAGAAAATCAAGGAAGTCGAGAAAATCAAAGGTGAAAGAAGAGTATGACTTCTCTGACTTGTATATAGGTATGTTTTTTATACTTTTTTGTTCGTTAAACCGTAAAGGTGTTCATCTTCGTTTATCGTTTTGTCAAAGTGGATACATTTTTTGATTGTTTTATGCTCGTGAAACCCTAAAAGGTTGTCTTTTTTGTTTCTATTTTGTCAAAAACGATACAGTTTTTTATATTATGTTGTTCCTCGTCAAACCCTAAAGGGTTGGACTTTGTTAGAAGTTAGTAGCAACACTCGGGGTTATATAGTTATATGGGTGTAATAATTGAAGATAAATTTTTATATCTGGTATTGCTTTGCATTTGTAGGCCACTGGAGAATTGTTGCCATAGTTGGTCCATTTTGTATATATTATTAAGGGGACAGATGTTTCCTGTTTTGGTTTGTTGCTTTGAATGTATATCTTTGTGGTCAGTTTATGGTTGTTGGAGTGTTGTTAATATGTTGTTTATTTATTGTGCAAGAATAAATTCACAACTTTTTACAATCCTCGTTAGACATGGTGGTAAATTCAAAGACAAAAGTGGCTCCTTATGCTACCGTGGGGGCACCGAAAGCGTTGTTGATAACGGCAATCCAGACAGGATTTCCCTTTTATATTTGACGAACCAAATATATATGTCCTGAAAGCTAGCAGAGATATTTGGAGTATTGAACGTCGCGTATCAAAAGCCAGGTTCTCCAGATGACAACAACCTCATTCATATCGCCAACGACAGCGATGTCGTGCACATGTGCTATTTAATTAATAGGCGGAGGTACCTGAAGATATACGTTGAGGTTGTCCATCTGTTAGAAATTATTCTGTTTCCTATGCGTGATAAACCCATTGATGTTCCTGTTCTAGAGCTGTCAACAGATTTTGAATCGTAAAGTGCAGGGGATGAGGAGGCAGACGCCGGTATCTGGACAAAAGCTGGTTTAGGGACAGAGGTTGGTACAACTGTTGGTGGAGAGACTACTTATGGTGGGGATGCAAATGATGGTGGGAAAGGGATTGATGAAGATGCTGGTGGACAGGAGGCTACTAGAGAGGCTGCTGTTGGTGGATAAGGGCCAGTAGATGGTGGCGTAGAAGTTGGTGGACAGGGGTCTAGTGGAGAGGCTGCTGTTGGTGGGGAGGGGCCATTAGATGGAGGAGTAGATGGTGGACAATAAGGTGCTAGTGGAGAGGTTGTTGTTGGTGGGAAAGGGCGAGTAGATGGAGGAGTAGATGGTGGACAACAGGGGGCTTGTGGAGAGGCTGTTGTTGGTGGACAAGAGCCTACTACTGGTGGAAATGCAAATGAGGATAGATCTAATGTTTACTTATGGCTGGAATGATAGGAAATGAGAGATGGTTCAGCAAAGACGATGCCTGATGTGAGCACACTTTGTTTTACAAATATTTTTCTGTGAATGTAAATATTTATTTAATAATATTGTCTTACTTTGTACGGATCAAGGGTTTATTGCGTTGAACCAAGGCAAGTTGGTGGACCAAGGCCAATTCATAGCGGGGGACCAAGGCCAACAGAGGGACCTGTAAGATTCTTTGATCTCCTAATGCTTAAAGCTGTCCCGTTACCTTTTTTTAAAGTAGTTGTTTTATTGGTATTATTCTTTATTGGTTGGTTGCTTAATTAGTATAAGTAATTAAAGCTTTATTGGTTGTTATGTTAGATAAAATGCAGACTGTTGGTTAGGTATGATTCAATTTATGGTTCCTGGTATGTGTGGTATTGGTGGGAGTCATTATTGCAAGCTTTAATGGAATGTTGTAGGTTCATTATTATCGGCTCCAATGGAATGTTGTTGGTTTAGCTAAATTTATTTTATTGTGTTGGTATGCAGCAAGTCGTTGGAAACAGGAATCATGTAAGAGATATGCAACAGTTTAAAGAAGTTGCTATTGCGTCAAGAACTGCGGCGAGAAAGAAGAAGAGACCATATGGAAGTTCAGCACGAAGAAGCAATACTTGAGCCAAGGAGTGTTGACATGGAAGATGTTTTTTGTTGATGTCTATCTAATTGTGTTTTTTGTAAAGCCTATTATAAGTTTAATACCCTGTTTTTATGTGTGTTAAATTGTAGGCGTAGGCATTTGTGGTCATGAATCAGGGTCATGGAACCTAATTTTTTGTTAATGTCTATTTGTATGTGTGTTAATTATCTCAAACAGTGTAACTGGTGCTTTGGTGGTATGTAATATAAATGATTATTCATTACTGCCTAATAGAACAACATACTGGAAACATGCTTTTTCATTCAAACTTAGGCCTGTCATCAAGATACAAAGAAAAATTACAAGCTTAATACAAACTAAAACAACAATCAAAACACCTTTAATAATTTATATCCAAGTCGCAACAACAAAGTACAAAAACATAAACAAACATAAACTACAACTAAAATTGTTAAACGATAGACTCGAGCCCTCAACACACTGTTTTCAGCTTTAATTTTTTGCCAAAAATAATTCAATCCGATAATTAAATCCTTTGATCGATCTGTAAATGGTGTATCAACCCATTGAAAATACCTGCAAGAAGCTTCGATTGTCTGATATAAATAAAACAAAGTGGGTTAAAACGAGTTCTATTTAGGTTTAGGGTTTACGAAATGGAATACAAAATCAAAATTAGGGTTCAATATAACTTACCCAGTAGTTCCTGCAACCAACAAATCTTTTATCTGGGTTTAAATCAGTCCAAGAATTCCTAACAATAACTTGTTTGCCACAACAACATCTTGAATAGCATTGATTTTCCTTTTGGGTATAAACTGAGTTACTGCTTGACATTTTGTTTCAATAGTAAGTGAGTGGTAATGGAATTCGAAGAGTAAAGAATGTTGAAGAGAGAGGAAATAAGGTGTGAGAGAAACAAATTCAATGACATAGGTTTAGGTTTAGGCTGATGTAGAAGAAGAGACAGTGCTTTTAAACTAAACTTTAATCCACGTGGCAGGTCCAACAATTTAACTCGTCCACATAAGCATAAAATGCCACATTGGACAAAGAAAATTTTAGGGTATCAATTTAGTCAAAAGGTAAAATAGGAATCAAAGTCAAGGGACTATCTGTGGAACGCAAACCATTTAACTATAGTGACACGTGACAGCATTACATCAAAAACCACGGGCGGGGACTGAATTTATAGATTTTTGATAGTCGAGAGACCCTCACCCGTAATGTTTTAGTCGAGAGACTAAATGACAGAAAACGTGATAGTCGATGGACGAAGCAGCAATTTAAACTCACTGATATATGTAAATCTAGACCTTTCTTGAATACAAAATAAAATGGGTACATTCAAATCACACAACAAAAAATAACAAAGACAAATAGCTAGATAAAACACTGGATAGGATCAACCAACCAAACACAAATAACAGAGAAGATACCTTTTTGTCTAAAAGATAAGTTAACTTCAGTGGCACCTGACTTATTGGCTTGACCCGGAAGCCCATAATCCAAATGCGACAAATCTTCAAAGCAACCTAAGTAAGGTTTTATGGAAAACAATCCCATAGCAAAATAATAGCCACCAATATTTCAAGAGTCAGGAAAACTCTAAAAAATCGCAGAATAAACATTATAAGTGTAGCAAGTATCTGAAACCGAAAAAACCATGACTGTTGCGGTTAATTGAAAAAACATGACGGTTGCGGTTAACAAAAAAAAATATGACCGGTGCTAACCGCCATTAAATATCTGATTCAGATCATAAGATCATTCAAAGAGTAAGGAGCCGCGTTCTTCACAGATCTGTAAATCAACGAAAAAAATAATATCGATTTTTTGGATTTTACAGGGGTAAAACCATGTATTCAGTCAGGATGCAAGCACGAGAAGGTTGAGGTAAAGTACCACTAGACCCACACAATGACTTGTAAGATATGCAAAAAAAAAATGTTTCAGCAGATATAAGCATTGACTTATTGAGAATGTAGGAGGAACATTTGTAGCCAATGGGTACAACAAACTTATTTTTTCAATCTGAGTTAGCTTGTCCTGATAATGGGGTCACTGCAACTCAAACTCCTGTTCCGGATTTTTGGGAGAAAGTTGAGAAGACCTCGCCGATTGAAGATGGGGAGTCGCAACATGGCAGCGTCCCTGTGGTAGCACCACTCGTGGAGTTTGCTGAGGTTGGTGATGTGCAATATCCGCCTCCGGTTGGTGACAACAGTGTCTCAGATCCACCAGTAGTTTTGAATGTTGTTTCATATATTCCAGGTATTTCTTCAGATCTTGGACGGGTCATGTGTAGTAAAATTCTATCTAATCGTTTGAAGGATTTTATGATGACTACAGTAGTACATTGAGTGCCTTCTACTCCTCCTGCTCCCAGTTCTCGTACATCTTCTAATTATGGTATGCCTTATTCTCTCACTCATTATATAGATGGTTCTTGTTTCTCGTTGGCACACCGCTGCTACATTGGTGGAGTTTAAGAAATACTTGAGCACTTGCTTTCATATGGAGTTTAAGAAATATTTTCTTGGAGTTTAAGTAGCACAGAGTATCGCGGGTATATTTTTTTGCCAACGTAAATATACTCTGGAAATTATTTCAGAGACAAGTTTACTTGGCAAAAAGCCTACACCATTTCCCATGCAACAAAACCATCAATTCGGCAAGAGCAAATCAGCACTACTCATTTACGGGTCCGCGTACCACAGGTTGGTGGGCAGACTGATTTATCAAGCATTTACACAAACATATATTTATTTTTCGATACATATTTTATCTTAGTTTCGGCAGAAACCACACGAGGATCATTGGCAAGCTGCATTACGAGTTATTCGTTATCTCAGAGGGAGCCAGGGTCAGGGAATTCTTCTGTCGAGTAGTAATAATCTCGCTCTAATAGGCTGGTGTGATTCAGATTAGACTGGATGTCCTAAGACTCGGCTCAGTATGAGTGGTTAGAAGGTGTTCTTGGGTGATTCAACTGTTTCTTGGAAGACTAAGAAACAAAGTTCTGTTGCATTGTCTTCCGTTGAAGCAAAGTACCAATCTATGGAAGGATTGACTTCTGTGTTAAAGTGGTTGCACGGTTTGCTCAAGGATTTTAGGGTCTCACACTCAGTGGAAATGCAAGTTTTCTGTGATAGTCAGTCGACTTTACATCTTACCCATAATCTTGTTTTCCATGAGTGTTCAAAGCATATTGAGGTAGATTATCATTTCTATGGGATGCGATAGTTTATGAGGTTATTTGCGCATCTCACGTGCCCAGTCAATCTCAGCATGCAGACATATTTACCAAAGCACTACACTAACAACAGTTTGAGTTTTTTCTTGGCAAGTTGGGTGTTCATAATCTTCATGCTCCAACTTGAGGGAGGTGTTTGAGTGTCAAGATTAAAATGAAATGTATATGGGCTATGTAATATTAGTCTTTATATGGGCTAGGATTTACTTTCTACCACACTATATATACACTGTAATTGTGATATGCCAGAGATGTGATTTGGTTTATGTGTTGAAAGGGTGAAGATATGAGAGACAAATTCACTCAACGTTTTAATGTTTTCTTTATGCTTATGGATTATTCACTGAATGATATTTTCTTGCTCAACATCATCAGATCCTACCGTCATTTGTTCCATACATATAACATGTTCACAATTCTCTTAACATACTAGCATATGCATATGTTTCTGCCACTTGTCATCTCACCTACGTAATTTCTAATGCTACATTTTCTTTATTACTTTCTACCTTCCCATTACATTTTTTGCAATTATAGTTATCAAGATTCGGATATTCAACACCATTTGAAAGGGTTTGGCTTTGGCCCTATTTGAACTGAATAGGTGTGAATACTTGATGTTGGAAGACTGATCCTTTTGAATGACAAATCTTTTGATGTCAAAAGGATTGGAACAATTTGGCTCTAGTTTTTTACATAACTTGAGCTAGTGGTTTAGAACGTAAGGTGTATACTCGGAGTTAAACGTAACCTTATTTCTATTAAGATACGGGTGTAGTGGCTGACTTAGGGTCTTGCAAGGCTCCATTCTTTTTGTGAAAGACAATAAGACTAATGATGTGCTATATTTTGGGGGTTTGTATTGAGAGAGGGTGTGTCTAGCATGGGGAATGATTCTACAACATTGTGGAATCATTTTCTAAGGTGTTTAAGTGAGAAGAGACTGAGTGAACTTATTAAACAAGGGTTTTTAGATGTTAACATAGTTCAAAAGTTCAGCTTTTATGAATATTGTGTATTAAGTAGAAGCGAGAGGGTTAAGTTCTACCCCACAACTGAAAATTCAATAGAGTACTTATTTATGTTCATTCAAATGTTTAGGATCCAACACATGAACATACCATAGGTGGTGCAAGATACTTTCTATCATTGAATGATGACTACCTAGAAATGTATGGGTGATACCTTAGAAGGCTAAAGATAAAGTGTTTGTTGCCTTTGTAAACTGGAAGATTGGTAGAGAATCAAACTGGGAAAATTATGAAGAAGCTTTGGACTCATCATAGTTTGTAGAGTATATGAACAAAGACTTCACTAAGTGGGACTCCGCAATATAATACGCTTGTTGAGGGAATGGATCGAACCCTGCTGGAATGGGATAATTGTATGCTTTACACAGTTGGTAGGAATAAAAGGTTCTATGGAGAAGTGTTGACAACAACTACATATATCAACAATAGAAGTCCATATGCGATGCTTAAATATTTTTCCCTCGAGAGGCATGGATTGAAAAAAAGACAATTTAAATTTTTTGAGAGTTTTCGGATGTGCTGCACATGCACATGTGAACCATGATAACACAGTACACAAATGTTTCTTCATCGGCTATCCGGAAAGAGTAAAATGGTTTAAGTTGTGGTTCCTTGAACTGGAATCTCATAAGGTTTTGAAAAGTAAGAAGGCAGTCGAGACTCAGCCTTATAATGTCGGGAAGCGATATGAAGTTGATGATGAATCTGATCAATATAGTGAAGCTGAATACGTTATTGCAAAAGATGATTTTGGGCTTGGTTCTGCCTAGGGTCATACAGAGGAAGTTCAGCCACTACATGAGTATAAAGTTGGTGGAGAGTCTTGTATTGCATAACCTTCAAATAATCAGATAAAGAAAGAGCAACATGAACTTAACAATTATCAATTAGCGAGGGATAAAGCATGAAGGTCAAGCAAGCAGCCGCAGACGTATGATTTTGCCGATATAATTGATTATGTTTTTTTTTATTTAAATAGAAGGAGATGTTGTTGAACCCAAAAAATATCAGGATGTTACTATAAGCATATGTGGAGAATTGTTTGGTCTAGGCTATAAGTAACTTGTCAACAAATATATTGTTGAATGACTTCATGGGCATGGTTGGATTAGTCGTGACATGTTATTTTAATTTTTATTAATGTGCTTTAAATATGGACCGTTTGATGAACAATTAGGTTTTCATTAAAATTAAAAATATATGAATATATATATATATATATATATATATATATATATATATATATATATATCCATCTATTAATAAATATTTTTTGAATATTTATTCGATTTTTTTTTGTGCGGTTAAAAATGTACAGAATTCTCATGGTTAAACATGTATAAAACTCGCATGGTTGGAATATAATGAAGAACTCTCTCATGTTTAATACACAATAAACTCGGATGGTTAAAAATGTACATAACTCTTATGTTTAAAAATGTATAAAATTCTCATGGTTAAAATTTATCAAACTCACGCGGATGGATTATAATAAAGAACTCTCATGTTTAATATTCAATAAACTCGCATGGTTAAAAATGAAAATAACTTTCATGGTTGGACACATAATGTACATAACTATCATGGTTAAAAATGTGCATAAACCTCATGGTTAAAATTATACATAACTCTATTAGTTAAAAATGTACAGAACTCTCATGGTTCAAAATGGAGAAAACTCGCATGGTTAAAAATATACACAACTCGTATGGTTAAAAATGTACAGAACTCACATGATTAAAAATGTATAGAACTCACATTGTTAAAAATATACAGAACTCTCATGGTTAAAAATGTACAGAATTCTCATGGTTAAACATGTACACAACTCGCATGGTTAAAAATGTACACATCTCTCATGATTAAAAATGTATGAAACTCAAATGGTTAAAAATATACAGAACTCTCTTGGTTAAAAATGTATAGAGCTCTCATGGTTAAACATGTACATAATTCTCACGGTTAAAAAATATACAGAACTCGCATGGTTAAAAATATACAAAACTCGCACGGTTGGATTATAATGAAGAAGTCTCATATTTAATACTTAATAAACTCACATGTTAAAAATATAAATAACTCTCATAGTTGGAAACATAATATATAGAACTATCATAGTTAAAAATGTAAAGAACACTCGTGGTTGAAAATGTACAATATTCTCATTGTTAAAAATATTTAGAACACTCATGGTTAAAACTTTCCAGTACTTTGATGCTTAAAAATGTAGAGAACTCTGATGCTTAAAAATGTCATAAGGCTTTGATAAGTTAGAAGGCAGTCGAGACTCAGCCTTGTAATATCGGGAAACGATATGAAGTTGATCATGGATCTAATCAATAAAGTGAAGCTGAATACGTTGTTGCCAAAGTTGATTTTGGGGATGGTTCTGCCTACGATCATACTGAGGAAGTTCAGCCACTACATGAGTATAAAGTTGGTGGAGAGTCTTGTGTTGCAGAACCTTTAGATGATCAGATGAAAGAGCAACATGAACTTAACAATTATCAACTTGTGATGGATAAAATATGAAGGTCAAGCAAGCAGCCAGAGATGTATGATTTTGTCGATATAATTGATTATGTTTTTTTTATTTAACTAGAAGGAGATATTGTTGAACCCAAAAAATATCAGGATGTTATCAAGATTAGTGATAAAATAATAGAGTTACTATAAGCATATGTGGAGAATTGTTAGGTGTAGGCTATAAGTAACTCGCATGGTTAAAAATGTACCGAACTCGCACGGTTGGATTATAATGAAAAACTCTCATGTTTAATATACAATAAACTCGCATGGTTAAAAATGTATAGAACTCTCATGGTTGAAAATGTACAGAACTCGCATGGTTGGATTATAATGAAGAACTCTCATGTTTAATATACAATAAACTCGCATGGTTAAAAATGTACAAAACTCTTATGTTTAAAATGTATTAAATTCTCATGGTGAAAATTTTATCAAGTTAACACGGTTGGATTATAATGAAGAACTCTCATGTTTAATATTGAATAAACTCACATTTTAAAAAAGAACATAACTTTCATGGTTGGAAACATAATGCACATAACTCTTACGGTTAAAAATCTGCATAACTATCATAATTAAAAATATACATAACTCTACTGGTTAAAAATGTTCGCATGGTTAAAAATGTACAGAAATCTCATGGTTAAAAATGTACACAACTAGCGTGGTTAAAAATTGACACAACTCTCATGATTAAAAATGTATAGAACTCGCATGGTTAAAAATATACAGAACTTTCATGTTTCAAAATGTACAGAACTCTCATGGTTAAACATGTACACAATTCGCATGGTTAAAAATGCACACAAATCTCATGATTAAAAATGTATAGAACTCACATGGTAAAAATATACAGAACTCTCATTGTTAAAAATGTACAGAACTCTCATGGTTAAACATGTACAGAACTGTCACAATTGAAAAATATACATAACTCTCATGGGCAAAAATATACAAAACTCGCACGGTTGGATTATAATGAAGAACTCTCATATTTAATACTTAATAAGCTCGCATGGTTAAAAATATACATAACTCTCATGGTTGAAAATGTACAGAACTCGCATGGTTGGATTATAATGAAGAACTCTCATATTTAATATACAATAAACTCGCATGGTTTAAAATGTACAGAACTCTTATGTTTAAAATGTATTAAATTCTCATGGTAAAAAATTTATCAATTTAACACGGTTGGATTATAATGAAGAACTCTCATGTTTAATATTCAATAAACTCACATGGTTAAAAAAGAACATAACTTTCATGGTTGGAAACATAATGTACATAACTCTCATGGTTAAAAATCTGCATAACTCTCATGATTAAAAATATACATAACTCTACTGGTTAAAAATGTACAAAACTCTCATGGTTAAAAATGTACAGAACTCGCATGGTTAAAAATGTACAGAAATCTCATGGTTAAAAATGTACACAACTAGCGTGGTTAAAAATGTACACAACTCTCATGATTAAAAATGTATAGAACTCGCATGGTTAAAAATATATAGAACTTTCATGTTTCAAAATGTATAGAACTCTCATGGTTAAACATGTACACAACTCGCATGGTTAAAAATGCACACAAATCTCATGATTAAAAATGTATAGAACTCACATGGTAAAAATATACAGAACTCTCATGGTTAAAAATGTACAGAACTCTCATGGTTAAACATGTACAGAACTGTCACAATTGAAAAATATACATAACTCTCATGGGCAAAAATATACAAAACTCGCACGGTTGGATTATAATGAATAAATCTCATATTTAATACTTAATAAGCTCGTGTGGTTAAAAATATACATAACTCTCATGGTTGGAAACATAATGTATAGAACTATCATGGTTAAAAATATAAAGAACTCTCGTGGTTAAAAATGTACAATATTCTCATGGTTTAAAATATATAAAACACTCATGGTTAAAACTGTAAAGAACTCTGATGCTTAAAAATATAGAGAAATTTGATGCTTAAGAATGAACTGAACTCTCATGGTTGAACAAGCATGTTACTGGCGAATTTAAAAAAAACAAATTAAAAAAATATCACCAATAGATTAGTTTTTTTTCTTAAAACAGCAAAACCGATCGTATTTTTGATTTTTTTTTTCGAGCTCCAATTATGGATCTTTTTAAAAGTAATATAAAAAGAAAAAATCAGAAAAACAAATTTTAGTTTAAGATTTATAAGTCATTAAGTGGGCTAGTGGTCAAACATAAGTATTTGAAGTATTATTAAATAATTGAATATTAAATGTGAATTATTTAAATAAAATGAATCTCAAATAAGTTTAAATTAAAATTTGAATATTAGATGACCGTGGAGTTTGTGAATAGATAATTTTGGTGTCCATTTTTTTTGTTTTTCTTAGTTTGTATATATAGTAAAGATAAAGCGAGACAATGATAAACAAGTGTTTACAGATAATTTTATTGTTAATTTTATATATATATATATATATATATATATATATATATATATATATATATATATATATATATAGTTTGAATAAAAGAACATATGGAAAATCGAGAGATGCTCAATAATCAATTTAAGATAGATTTAATAAATTTATATTCTTGTAGATATAGTGCAAGTCTGGCACACAAGAATAATTGAATGTGTGTATTTAAACAAGCGTATTTTTTTTATTAATGTAAGAAGTAACAAATATCTCACTAGTAATCTTTAATATCTCATTAATAGTTTTTAGTAACCTTTTTTTTGTTAGTGTTATCAAAATACATCTCGTACCATACTTATTACAGAGCTTTCGAGAAAATCGCAGTATATGAACATCTATTTATGACGTAACAGATAACCATTCTTGATTCAGGTCAAGACTGTCTTATGAACTTAGGAGTCACTGACGTGAATTTGCCAACTCAAGAATGATTATGTTGATTCTATGACAAGACTATAGATAAATTGAATTATAAGTCTCATATAATGATGTTTTCTGCACAAAATGAAAGATCAAAGAGATATTTTTGAACCTATTATAATGATCATGATCATACTACATGAGATTGTTTTCACTTAAGATATGAGATTCAAATGTTGATTGATAAATGAAGGATAATGATAAATATAATAAAGCATGGAAAAGTTGAGCTAATAAGAACGAGTTGTGTACTATTAATAAGACACTTTGGATGAACTTTTTATAAGTCTAAAAAATGTATACATGAGACTTAGAAGTACATTTTATTGATGATTTTTCTCTACATAATAATATGCGACCTAAACTGTAGTTGATATATACTGATAATGATTTTAAAGGATTAGAAACTCCACACAAAGATACTATGTTAGTTACTCTAAAAATTGTAAAAGTAATAACTATGAGAGTTATGATTGATACATAAAGTTCAATTATTATCCTATACAAGATAAATTAACAATAAATGGTTGTAATATCTTCATATGATAGAACTGAAAGACATTTGGTGAGTTTTGAAAGAAAGTCAACTATATGTTTGGGTGTAGAATTGCTTGTGACACCCGGGGTAGGGCATACTGTAAAAACTATGAATAATACATGGTCATACAATATAATTTTTGAATTTTTTCGTGGTCACACAAAATGAAAGTAGTTGCTTCATCTTGTCATCAACATGTAAGATACTTCGTCAGAAATCAAATGAGAGTTATTAGAGTGAATTACCAAGTAGCTAGAGATTATTATTTAGTATATCTTAATCTAGAAAATATAATCTCATAGGAATTACATTGTAGATTAGAGGATCAACATACAATTAAAGAATATGAACCTCTAATGAAAATACAAGTTGAAGAAGTTTTCGATCCAAGAGATTATTTGCAAGAAACTATACCATTGGAAGACGTAATTAATTTTTAAGTTGAGAAAGGAAAATAATAAATATTTGGGGTTACTTAACTTCAAAATTTAAAGAAAAACTTATAAATATTTTGAAACAAAGTCTCGATATTTTTGCTTGGTGCATTGAGGACGTGACATAGGTTAGTGAATCATTATTTTTTCACGAATTGGTCGTGGATTGAAGATTGAGACGAAATCTTCAAAAAAGAATATTCTTTTCTTCAAAAAAAGTCGAGGCTATAATAAAAAAATATATAAAGGTTGTTGAAGGTATGACATATAAAAGAGTCCAAATATCTGACATGGATAAAAACTCCACTATTACTTAAAAATTAAAATGGTAAATGGAGAATGCGTGTGGATTTTACCGATCTTAAAAGAGCTTGTCCATAGGATATTTTTTGTTTGCCTTGTAATGATCAATTAGTGACTACATCATGTCATGAGTTCTTTAAGTTTATGTATACATATTTAGGTTATAATCAAATCAATATGCATAGTAAAGATGAAAGACATACAACATTTATGACTGATAGAGGTATTTATAATTATCAAGTGATGCATTTTAGGTTTAAAAAGATTGGTTCAACGTATATGAGGCTCGTGAATCATATATTTGAAAAACCATTAGGTGAGAATATGAAGGCATAAATTTATGACATGATTATAACAAGTAATTATGAAGATAACCATATATAGGATATTATCAGAAACAGTTGATAACTTGCAAAAATAATATTTAAAGTTAAATCCTCTTAAATATTCATTTGTTGTACGAGCTAGAAAGTTTATGGGGTTTATAATAAGGAAAAATTGTATTGATACTGATCCTCAACAAATAAAGAAAGTTTTGAATCATTTCACCAAAATATAAAAATGGTATTCAGAACTTAACCTGTCGGTTAGCACCTTTATCTTGTTTTATCTCAAAATCATCTGATAAAAGTCATCCGTTCTTTAAATTTATAAAAGGAGCAAAAACATTGAATGGAATGATGAATGTTCTAATATTTTTGATGATTTGAACAAATATATGGTTTCTACAAAGATTTTGGTTGTGCAATAGAAATAGAACATTTATATATTTACTTATCGGTGTCAAATATTGTTGTAAGTGTTGTTCTTGTAAAAGAAGATGATTAGATTAAAAAGGCAATTTACCATGTTAGCAAAACTTTAATATAGGCGAAAATAAAGTACTTAAATTTGGAAATTTGGTATTTGAATTGGTGGTAGCACTAAGGAGAATGCGCAATTACTTTCAAAGCCATAATATTATAGTTCATACAAGTTTCCTCTCTTAAGTGTTTTATAAAAATAAGATATTTTAGGTCATCTTACATGTTGGTCTGTCAATTTTGGAGAGTATGAAATTTATTTTGAACCTCGTAAAACTATTAAGGCACAAACTGTTGTGGATTTTAGTAATGAGTTTTATGAAGAACGTATTTGTGAGGAAGAAAACGTAAAATAATATATGAAATAAATTGTGAGTTGGTTACCTCAGCTCATGAAACATGTGGAACAAAAGAGGGATGAGTTGTTGTAATTTTGAAAACTTCGACTAAAAACTCTAGTTAGTCACCGGTGTATGACACGTGTTACATTCCTGCTACTAAGCTTCATTCGTCCCCAAAACTAATCATCGGTCTCCAAAAACGTTGCATATGTGCCATTGGCGTGTGTAAATGAACTAGAAGCTGACACGTGGCATGCCACAATACCCAGCTTTTCTGTACATACAGCCCTTCATACTTTTCTTCCAAATACACCCTTGTCGATGTATTTACCGTATTTACTTAAGTTTTTACCTTTTAACTATTTTACCTTAGCACAACCCACCAATTTAAATATTTACCCAACCCATCTTCTTTAATTTCACCCAAATATAACCCATCCACTACCATCTTAACCCGATCCATTTTTTATTTGCACCCAAATCCTTATCTGACCCAATTGTGATTTCCCCCCAAATCTTACAACCCTAACATTTTCCCTCCTGAATTCTACTCTTGGAAACTCAACGAACGATAGCCATTCTTCCCTCCCCACTGACTATCTTGCTCTCTCTCTCTCTCTCCCTTAATCGTGATTCCATCTGCTATCACATTTTCTCACTCAATGACTCTCTAAACCCTAGGTGACTCACCCACTGCCCCTGAATGCAAACCGAAGTCACTCACCCACTGCCCCTGATAACCCTAGTTCGTTGTTCGTCCTTGTGACCATCCATTTCTGTAAAACCGTAGTTCGTTGTATCCTACTTTCCCCTAATTAAAAACCCTAGGGTTTGGTTAGGGCAACAATGGCGAAAGCTTCTTACCAAGGTTAATTTCAGACTACACTATCTGTCTTTTGTTTAGTTTATATTTTATAGTGTCATTTGTTAGTGAATCGTGTTCTAATGAGTGTTTTTTATGATTTCAGCTGCTAACAAACACCTTTTTGCTGTGGATTATCATTATAATGAGAAGATTAAAGGAAAACGGGTTTTGAAATACGTTGGAGGGAAGTCGAGGACTACCGACTTCATAAACCCAGACAAGTTCTCCATCATGGAGCTCCATGAGATTCACTCACTCACTGATGCAGCGGAATCGGGTGGCTATTTCCAGTTTTCTTACAAGCTGCCTGGTGCGAATCAGAAAATCCATCTAATCAACAATGATGCAGATGCTTACGCAATGACCCATATGTTGGATGACACCAGGTTGGTGACGATATACTCAGACATGACACCTCATTTGGAGATTTTTGTCTCCTTCGAAACGGAAAAATAAGCAAGAAAGAGTGCCAGAAATAGTGCCTATAGTTGACGTAGAGGG
The DNA here is from genome assembly GCA_036936605.1 of Limnanthes douglasii subsp. nivea. Lineage (NCBI taxonomy): Eukaryota > Viridiplantae > Streptophyta > Magnoliopsida > Brassicales > Limnanthaceae > Limnanthes > Limnanthes douglasii. Next base: position 339,559,666 of record JAUPFV010000001.1, read on the forward strand.
CACCAGTAGCATCATACTTAGGGGTGAACCTATAGACATTCGTTCAGGTCAGGGTAGAGACGATGTTCAATCTGATTTTGTTGAAAAGGAATTTGAAACAAATGTTGCTGATGAAAATGAATTTATATCAAATGTTGCTGTTGAAAAGGAGTTTGAATCAAATATTGCTGTTGTGGTAGATGATGGTGCACCTGTTGAAAATAATAATGGTGCACCTGACTCTAATGCTGTCGAGACAAATGAAGAGGGTGGTGCTGATCATAATGCCGTTGAGAACAATGCAGATGTTGCCTACGATGAAGCGCTTGAAATATACGATGAGTTCTGCCCGAACAAAACAGGTTCTTGTGAAAGTGATGGGTTAGACGGTAAGGGGAATGTTGAGGATGTAGATAGGGTAGATGTTGAGGATGTTGAGGATGTAGATAGGGTAGATGATAATGTCGTAGATGATGGTGCAACTGTTACAGCTAGTGTGCATAATGATAGGGTAGATGATGGTGCACCTGGTTTGATGGTCGATGAGAATAATGCAGAGGGTGGTGCTGATCCTAATACTATTGGGAACAATGCAGAGGTTGACTACGATTAAGGGCTTGAAAAATTCATCGATGAAATGTACGATGAGTTCTACCCGAACAAAAAAGGTGCAGAAAACAGTCTTGAAGGTTCTGGTGAAAGTGAGGGGTTAGACGGTAAGAGTAACGATGGGTTAGATGGTAAGAGTGATGTTGAGGATGTAGATACGGTAGATGATAATGTCGTAGATGATGGTGCACCTGTTACAGCTGGTGTAACTGATGATAGGGTAGACGATGGTGCAACTGGTTTGAATGATGAAAGGGTAGATGTTAATGTGGTGGCTGGTTCAGATCGCGTTGCTGATAAGGATATGGTAGAAGACAATTTGAATGTAGATGTGACTTTTAATTTGGTGGCTAGTGCAGATCGCGGTGTTGATAGTGATAGGGTAGAAAACAATGTGAATGTTGATGTAAATGAAAATATGGGGGCTGGTGCAGATTATAGTGTTAATATTGATAGGGTAGAAGACAGTGGTGCTGAAGCAAGTATAGAATATGGAGGTGTGAAGGCTACTATAGAAACTGATGGTGTTGCTGATGCAGTCGAGGGTGTACTTGACGTTGATGGGTCTACTGATGGAGGTGGGGGTGAAAATGGGGGCCAAGATAGGGTTGAAGATGTTGGTATGAATGTAGAGGGAGAAGGGGGTCAAGGTGGGGGTCAAGATGGGGGTGCAGGCGATGGTATTGAAGGGTCTGGTCAAGATTTTGGTACGAATGTAGAGGCAGAAAGGGGTCAAGGTGGACGTCAAGATGAAGGTGCAGGTGATGGTTTAGAAGGCATTGATGCTTCTTTATTCGACGGTGTTGACATGGCACATTTTGACGAGGTGCCTGCTCAACCAGCACAACCTGCTCAGCCTTTTAATGACTCCGAGGACAGCGGGGATAGTAACTACGGTCAAGGGGAGTACATCGAAAGTGGAAGTGAAGATGATGAGATATGTTCAGATGGGAGTTTAGAAAGCGAGTGCAGTACAGAGGAGGATTTTGTCAGTTCAGACAACCTAACCAGCCCCGATACGGAAGAGGAAGATGAGGCTACTGCATCTACGAGGAGTAGGCCTAGGAAGTTTAAACCAAAGCTGAGAACATTCAGGCCACCAACTGAATTGAAGTACCTACAGTTGACAGTTGGTCTTGAATTCGCTTCTGCTAATGCATTTAAAGAGGCTGTCAAAGAATACAGTATCAAACAACATCGTAGCGTAAAGGTGTACAAGAACGACAAAATGAGATGCAGTTATAAGTGTAGCGAGGCGTCGTGTAAATGTTTTATTTGGGCTTCTTGCCAAGGTTGCGCCCCTGCGTGGAGGATCAAAACTCTTAACGACAACCACACATGTATTCCCACACACATTAACAGATACATTGACGTCACATGGATTGCAAAACATTAATTGAGGCAATGGCAAGCTGATCCAGACTGGTCTGTAAAGAGCTTTATGGCCGAGTTAGCGAAGGATTTTTTGGTAAAGATCACTATGGCAAAGGCGTACCGTGCGAAGTCGAGAGGTCTCAATATGATTCTCGGTGATGACAGAATTCAGTTCAGGAAGCTTAGACACTACGGTGAAGAACTGTTACGAACTAATCCAGGTTCGACAGTTGCTATCAAGTGCAACGATTCGGTCTTCGAAAGAGTTTACGTCTGTCTGGAAGCATTGAAGAAGGGGTTCGTTGCTGGTTGTAGGCCAGTTCTTGTGTTAGATGGCTGCTTCCTGAAAGGGCCTTTCGGGGGACAACTGCTTGTTGCCGTTGCTGTTCACGCCAACGATCAGATGTATCCACTAGCCTGGGCTGTGGTGGAAAGTGAAAATAGGGGATCTTGGCAGTGGTTTCTGGAGTTGTTGGCCATTGATATTAACATTCAAAACCAAGGAAGCTTCACTTGGATTTCAGACAAGCAAAAAGGTCTTGTCCCGGCCTTGAAGGAGTTGTTCCCTAATGCAGAACATCGGTTCTGTGCTCGACATCTATACGCCAACATGAAGAAGTTGTTCCCTGGAAAAGAAGAACATGTACTGTTTTGGGCTTGTGCGAGGTCTTCGTTTGTACCTGAATTTGAGTTTCACATGGCAGAGATGAGAAGGTGCAACACAGCTTGTCATGACTGGCTAGCACAAAAGCCGCCATCTGAGTGGAGTAGAGCTCATTACAGAGAGGACAACAAGTGTTTCATGCAAACATCGAATCTGGCAGAAACATTTAACTCGATTATCTTAGATTATAGATCTAAAGGGGTAATAAGTTTATTGGAGGGTATAAGAGAGCAGAAAGTTCGTAGGATTATAAATAAAATGACCCAGATACCAAAGTGGGATCAGCCTATATGTCCTTCTGTGTATAAAAAACTTACGAAGAACTACAAGCTTGCCGGTGACTGCAATGTTCTTCCTTCTGGTAGACCCAAGTTTCAGGTGGAAGAGAGAAGGGTTCAATATAAGTTCGTGGTTGACTTGGAAGCATGGGAATGTGCCTGCCCTAAATGGCAGCTCTCTGGCATTCCTTGTAGTCACGCTGTTGCTTGTATTTGGTTTAACAGTGGCAACCCGGTGGATTACGTGGCTAAATGGTTTCGTGTGGCTACGTAGAAGGCGATTTATACTAATATAGTTAACCCAATTAATGGATACCAGCATTGGTCGATGAACCATCTTCAACTTGTCCAGCCTCCACCGGTTAAGATAGTACGAGGAAGGCGACAAACTGCTAGGAGGAGGGATCCTTCGGAGAGACTACAACCCCCTTTGCAAGACACTACATTTGGAGTGACACGGTTATCTCGGAAGTACAATACAACCCATTGCTCCAACTGTAAGGCACTAGGACATAACAAACGAAGGTGCACCTCTACTCCCGGTCAAGCAAGTGTTGCTGCCACTTCCACAGCCAATACTCCTTCTGCACCGGTGAGTCTTCTATAACAACATTTTATTGGTACCTTTGTTTGTGATGGTTGTTGATGTTGTATATTCTTTGTAACAGGTTGCATCCACAACCCCAACACATGTTCCTCAAACTCCAAGATCTACTGGATTGCCGGTAAGTTTGAGATGGTTGTGGTTTTATTTTCATGCTTCTGATGCTTGTGCTTGTGGTGACTGCTTTGTTTGGTTGAAAGAGCTCCATATACTTTTATTGTTGTTTTTGATGTTATCTCTCTTGTAACAGCATGAAGGAGCCTCTATAGGGAGTCAAGGGACATTAATGCCTGATGTAAGTTCTGTCTCTTAGTGTGGTCTAAATTTACTTTTAAAGTTATTATCATTTGTGGTCTAGTTGGTGGAGCTGTATAGTGGTCCTTTTTTTTGGGTATTCCCATTACTTTAACATTTACATTAACTTTTTTTTGGTTGGTGTGTGTGAACAGGGTAGTGTGATCCACTGTTTTAAAAGAAGGGACAACTCCTTGACCAGACACACTACCCCACCTGTAAGATTCCCACACTTTATCTATTAAAGTGATTTTGTGATCTGTCCATTGTCTAGCACAATTGACGTTTTATGATATATATTAAATTGCAGGCTGCTACTATATATTCCTCTCAAAATAGTATAAGTTCACCACATAGTGGTTGGGTTAGTGGAGGAAGTATGCAAGGTTACAAGGACGCTCTGAAGGTGCAAAACAGAGGTAAAAAGAGGAAGCTACCTCAAACAGTTGGAGGTCCTTTCAAGCAGCCCAGGGTAGGTGGACATTTTTCATCTACACCTCGTTTTTCTGCTGCGGCAACACATGGTGCTGCAGCAGCTGCTGGTGGGTCTGTATCAGCAGCTTCTGGTGGATCCACCGAAAAATCGGGCAACAAAGCAGTGGCAACTGGTGGTTCACAGGCGTCGGTGGAAGGAAGTGGTAATCATGTCGTTAATATTACCCAACCAGAAGACTAGGTTAAGTGTCTTTTTTTGTGTAGACAACCCATGTTCTGGGTTTTTTTGGGTAATATGTTGTATGTTTTGCACAACATAACAGTTCTCTATGTTACGATGTTGGGTGCTGTTGTTTAAGAACTGAAGACTTAATTTCATGGTTTATGTAATCATGGTTTATATTCTGTAGTAATCTTTCTCTTTGTTTGTGGCTTATTGTTTTTATCGTGTACTCACTCTTGGTTTTGTTTAATCACATATTTTGTTACTGGTTTTGTTTAATTTCATGGTTTATGTTACTGGTTTTGTTGATGTTGGTATGGAACTTTAGCTGCCAATGTGGTGATGTTGGTTTTCTTTCATGGTTGATGTTGTTTATTTCATGGTTGATGTTGTTCAATTTCATGGTTCATGTTTGTAAACTGAATACTACTAATTGGTGTTATTTCATGCGTAAATTACAAACACCACAAATGCTGCATTTACTTGCCTACCTAAATTACAGACACCACAAATGCTGCATTTACTTGCTTACCTAAATTACAGGTCTCAAATTACAGGTCTCAGATTACAGGTCTCAAATTACAGGTCTCAGATTACAGGTCTCAAATTAATTCATAACAATAAAAACCAATACCAAAACCACAAATTTCAATTCAATCACATTCCATTCAAATTACAAACACTTACAGGTCCCAAATCAATTCATAACTACAAAAACAAATACCACAACAAGAAATTTCACTTCAATTATGTTTACATTCAGATTACAAACACTGTAATTGACGTTAACTTTAATAATTTAGCAGACACACTGACAAAATTACCTACGCCTGACTCAGTCTACTTAAATACAGAGACTAAAAACACACAATCACCAACAAACAGAAACCTAAACATATAATAAGAACCCTAATTATCCAGTTCTTCCTTTCAATCTCTGCTTCTATCTTTCCACGTTGCTTCAATAGAACGTTAATCACGGACTGCGACCTATTGTTAACCGTTGGATCGATCTATCTAAAGTATTTGCAGTATTGACCTTTCTGAGTAAATAAAAATCAGTTAAGAGGTGACGAAATAAAATAACCAATGAAGCCATACATAACATGGTTCACTGTCAAATAGAACTCACCCCGTAATTACAACATCCACTGAATCTTCTGCCAGGATTTGGGACTGTCCATGCCGTTTTCGTTATGCTTGGTAGCCCACATTCACAAAACCTTAAATTGGATGGGTGTTTTGAGTGTTGAAAAGTACTGGACGATGTCGACATCGTCCAGTTGGTTGAAGATAGAAAATTCGATTAGGTAAAGTAGCAAGGGTTTGTAGAAGAAATAAATATCAGAAGATGACTATGGTGGAAGGTGAGAATTAGGGTTTGTGAGAATTCAAGAAGCTGTCTATGGTGAGTGGTGAAAATTAGGGTTAGATGGTAGTGGATGGGTTATATTTGGGTGAAATTAAAGAAGATGGGTCGGGTAAATATTTAAATGGGTAGGCTGTGCTAAGGTAAAATGGTTAAAAGGTAAAAACTTAAGTAAATACGGTGAATACATCGACAAGGGTGTATTTGGAAAAAATAGTATGGAGGGCTGTATGTACAGAAAAGCTGGGTATTGTGGCATGCCACGTGTCAGCTTCTAGTTCATTTGCACGCGTCAATGGCACATATGCAACGTTTTTGGAGACCGATGATCAGTTTTGGGGACGAATGAAGCTTAGTGGCAGGAATGTAACACGTGTCATACACCGGTGACTAACATAAGAAACTAAAAAAATAATTAAGTTTGTGTTTAAAGTAACAAATAATGAAGCAAAATTCGATGTTATTTTAGTGGTTATAAAATTAGATTTTATTTATGCATCGTAAAATATTAAGATAATTTATAATTCACAATTATTTATAAGTCAAGGTAAAATTTTATTTGATATAAAGAAATAAATTATAAGGGGTTATCGTTAAATATTGAAGGAATCAGACGATATTTTTTCAAAATGTTATATTTGAGGAAATGCCTTATGAGTTGAATGTTTATACATATGGATTAACTAAGTTTGGATTTATATAAGATATTATTTATTAATCACTCACACATGAGCATTTATCTTATCAAGTGAGGAGTGAAAATATATAAGTTCTGTTGATAAATAAAAATGGAAATTGATGTCACGAACATATGATAAGAAATTTTAAGATAATAATCTTTTGCTCGGTCTTTGAGGATAAGAGAAACAAAGTACTTGGTTCTTTATGAGGTTATTTATATAAAAATCACAATGATACATTTATTAATATATTTGAATATATAAGAGACATTTCTTATTTTGAGAGATTTGCATGAAGGGGTGGCTGGAGCTCATTGTGAATATAAGAGTTTGTTTAGATAATTTTATTTTGGAGGATAATATTGGCCTTGTCTACAATTAGATGTTAATCCTATGGTTAAAAAGTGTGATCATTATTAAAGGTTTTCTAATACGATTCATCTACCAGGCGAATCTATGGCTTTAGTTTCTTCACCTTGTACATTTGATATATAAGGAATTTATTTGATAGGTCATTAGCTATGACGGCATGAAGAATAATTTTTTATTATTATTTTAGTAGATTATTTTACTCTAAGGTTTGAGGTTAAGCCATTAGAAAATACTAGTGCGCAAGAAGTTTGTGTGCTTTTGAAAAGTAAAAGTTTGTGTAGGTATGAAATACCTCGGATTTTTTTATGACATAAGTGACCCACAATTCAAAAATGATTTGGTCACAATGTTTTGAAGGAAATTTGGGATGGAGCAACATTTTTCTACCATGTATTATCCTCAAGGTAATTATAAATTTGAGCTTACCAACAAAACTATAGTTAATAAGATCAAAAGGAAACTTGAGTTAGCAAAAAAAACCAGACAGTTTGCAAGAGAATTTGTGGGAATATAAAACAACTGCAAAGTACAAAATAAATGAAACTTTATTTGTATTAGTTTATGGTATTAAACAAAGTTTTTATATTCATTAGATGTAAATGAGAAAGAATGTAAAATATTGATTTGGTTGAAGAAAAACAAATCAAATGAGGGTATGAGCGATCCATTATGCGATGTTAATGAAAATAATATTTGATCTAAAGTTGAAATTGACGAGTTTCATTAAAAATATTTGGTTTAAAGAAAAGCTTTTCAATGAGAAAAAGAAAATAATATTGAGAAATTAGCAGTAAATTGGGATAGACCATTCAAAGTTATTGCAAAATGACATCATGAGGCTTATAGAAATGTAGTTATAGATGAAAATGTATCAAAATATTCTTAGAATATCCAACATTTCAATTTTTTTTAAACATCAGTTTAATTAGCATAACGTAGTCTTTTTTCCCACCTGAGTTGGGGGGTGGTGGTAAGGGCTTAGCGAGACACCACGAAGAGTAGTTATTAATAAAATTTATTTTCTAACAAGTTTTTATTTATTAAGTTAGTATATGTTTGAGTTCCTATATAGAATATAGTCAATTACCGAATATGGCGAGGCCACACAAGGGGCCATAAACGCCCAACTATATGTTAGCGAATATGGTTATGAGCTAAACTCATTATCTGAAAGGATAATGTAGCTACACAAAGTTTCTTAAACGCATGGGCTATATGTCAATTAGCGAATATGGCATTAAGCCAATCTCATTATCTGAAAAATAAAATGTATCCACTCTAATGCGTAAACGGCCATGCTAGATGTCAAGTCAACGAACATGATTATAAGCCAAACTCATTATTTCAAATGATAACATGACCACACAAACAACCATAAACATATGGATCAGAATCATTTTGATAATGAGTTATAATATAAAATAGATGACTTGAACTAAACTAATACAATTATACAAGCTACATGAAATATAAAAATTAAGTTATAAATATAGCGACATAGTTATACGAGCTACAAGAAAAAGAAGAAGAATATTATAAGTGAATGATTTTAGTATATGTGAATCATGTAAGTATAAGAGAGAAAATTTTGATAATTGTTTGACAAATAATTTGAAACATGAGTAAGAATAATGTTGACAAAATCATCTAAGTATTTATATGAGCTACTTTAAAAGTTAGAAAAATATAGAAAGATTACTTCAAGCATAAATATCAAAATGTAGCAAAAGTAAATAAAATAATAGATACTTTATCAGGCACCATCACATTGGAAAATATATTCAAAGTTACAGTTATTCGACCAAACGTATACAAGTAAGATAAAGTTTTAAAAGGATAAAAATACAAGCAAAAGTGTTTGATTCTGTATGGTGGATAAACTTTAATGGTCACATCAATGTGGTATAACTTTCTTATTGTTGGTTCAAAAAAATTTCATTATGAGAGTTGTTGATATCTTCTTCTTATTTTCTTCATATTCTTCATTACTTGAAGAAAAATATGGAGACAGTTTTGCAATTTTATCTTCAGAAAACAATTTTAGGTGATGTCTTAAATTTGTCTTCAAGTTTTTTTTTTCTAAATTCTCAGAATCAGATATTTTTTAAGTCTATGAAAAAGCCATTCGGTCGTAGAAATACATTTTCTTTGATAGATTTTGTTAATGCCTCAATCTCTTTTTATTTTCATAAGGAAATCCGTCAATTTTATCCTTAAGTTCTTTGATTTTTTTTTTATCTTTTCTAGTAATGCAACTATCGAGTTTGGATAATGAAGCTCTGCATGAAGTTTTTTATTTTTTAAAGAATCGTTATCCTTTTTCATAACATCGTATTTTTTCTTCATATTTGGTGAGATAAAAAATCATCTAACAAGTAATATAAAACGTATTAAAGATCGAAAAGATAAACATGATATGAACTTGATAAACTTTCTGAATACTACTTGTATTTATTTTGTAAAGAGGAATACAATTACAATGACTCTTCATATTCACTATTTTTGTCTCTAAATTTCACCACCTCGCCTGGAGGCTCATTTACTCTTTATATAGCGATCTTGATTCAAAGAGAGTTCTTGGTAGGAGTTTCGTTATTGGTGCATCCGTTTCTTTAATTTGTCACTTTATCAAAGCAAGGTACATCCATATGATTGCAACATCATACATTTTCAGATGAGTTATCATGCAACTGTGCACGATAAAATTTTGTTCATGGAATTTCCATGATGGCCAAGTCTTGTACGCGTACAGATGCATGATCTAGTCGAGAGAGACTATGTGATTTTTCGGGTTAATTCTTACTTAAATGAAATGTACAAGGCCAAAGTCTAGATTCTTACTTGGTATCATTTTTTTGATCTTATATAATGTTTGTGTCGTATCAAAGGTGATATTTCATACCGTATCAATAACTTCATCCAGTCATTTGTTTGCTTGCAAGTAATTAGAGTTCTTCAGTCATAATATCTAAGAGTTCTATAATTTGGTGGCCCTTGACCTAAAAAATGAGGTTGTTATGTGTCTGAATGTACTAGGTGAGAGGTTCTTGAGTGAGCTTCCTTTAATTTAAAATTCATTTTTCATTTTTATCGATTGAGTGATTCTTAAAGGAGATAAAGTTGATATTGAGTTTAGGCAGAGTGAGGTTCAGCTAAGACTGACCTAAGGTTGAGATGTTTTGAGTGAGGGGCTCCTGAGTGAAGCCGAGGTGAGCCAGAGTGAGACTCGACTAATGCCGAGTTAAGGTCGAGCGTGGATGAGTTAAGGGAAATTTGAATACCCAAGCAGGTTACTTAATACCTTTAAATTTAGTTAGAGTTTTATTTTCTAATTAATGGTCTCTTACGTGAGCTCTCTTTACTTTAAGAAACCTATTCTACACCTTTATTAAGGAAAATTCTCCTGAGTGAGGTGAGCTGAGACTGAGTAAGGATGGGCTGACTTGATGTCGCGTTAAAACCGAGTGAAGCTAAGAAGGTGTTGAATGAAGTTGAGTTGGAACCCTCTTCATTTTCCGCCTAGATGATTTTTTAAAGGTCTTGAGTGATTTTTCTTAAACTAAAAGATCTTTAATGACCTCTCTTGGACCTTTTCATGTCTTATTATCTTATTTTCTAACTCTTGTTTATAATAATTTTGAGAACTTTCTTAGATGCTTGATTGATATTTTCCTTTGTGACGCCTGGTAATTACATATCATTGACACATGAACACTTCCTCTAACTTATCGCAAATTATTGAAAACAAAGGTTTCGTGTTGTTCGTGGAGTAGTTCCCTGTTTATTTTGGGGGAGTTGGAGTAATATTAATTTAAAATTTAAGAGTGTTTCCTAGAGTGGTTTGGACCAAGCTAATCATGTTCTTGTTTTTATAGGTGGTCTTTATTTTGTGTAAACTTGCCCCTCCTCTATCGATTTTTGATTTATCTGCCGTGTAGTTATCGGTTTAGGTTATACCCCACTATTGGCCAGACAGATGGTTGGGCATAAACTTACATAAATGAAGATGTTGTGTTTAATATTCAACATAGCAATAAAAAAATCTAAGCATCTGCATTCAAAATTAACAAGTATAACGAGAGAGGAAAAATGTTGGGTTACACTGAAATGCCACTTGAATTTTGATATAAAAGAGAAGAGAATAAATTTTGTTGATGAGTGCTCAGAACATCATTCCATGGGCCAATATTTAAACTTTATGGACTTGGGTTCGTGGAAGTGGGATTTGAACCACCATGCTAGCCTACAAGTATCCATATATGGGCCACATTTTGAATTTTTTAGGCCAACGTCTACCGGTTTCTCTTGTCAACTGCATATCACTCGACTGTGTTGCAATCGTTCAAGCTTGGATCAACTTGGTCTCCGTCGTTTACTTGGGCTTGATGATGGTCTTCGGGGTACTTTCAGTTTATCCAATTTCTCTAGACCCATATCCCGTGCCAGCATATCCAATTAGTCATATAAATTATATTGTAAACATTAGCCTCGCTTGAACCACCATATTCTTCTTTAGTTAATGTTGTTACGTGCGACCAAAAGTCCCACATCCCACATCGGTTAAACATGGGAAGAAAGATGAGTATATAAGTTAAGAATACATCTCCATTAGTGTGAAACCTTTTGGAAGTGGGCCAAAAGCAAAGTCGTGCGGGCCAGTGGGCCCAAAGCGGACAATATCACACTATTGTGGAGATCGGAGTATTCTTACTTATATACAAAAGCGGAATATGCAGACCCAATATTCCCTACAAATGGTATCAGAGCACCAGGCCCAGACAGAATGCGATGTGGTAGGTTGTGATGATGTGGGTGCCGAACATCTTGCCAGGAGCCATACTCAAGGTGATTGATCTACTGGATAGATGGAGCGCCACGGCTCATCAAACAGGTGGCTTGATAAAGGAGCGACGCAGATTCATCTATAGATGGAGCGCCACGGCTCATCAAGCAGGTGGCTTGATAAAGGAGCGACGCAAATTCGTCTATAGATGGAGCGCCACGGCTCATCAAGCAGGTGGCTTGATAAAGGAGCGACGCAAATTCATCTATAGATGGAGCGCCACGGCTCATCAAGCAGGTGGCTTGATAAAGGAGCGGCGCAGATTCATCTAAAGATGGAGCGCCACTGCTCATCAAGCAAGTGGCCTTGATAAAGGAGCGGCGCAGATTCATCTAAAGATGGAGTGCCTGATAGCTCATCAAGCAGGTGGCTTGATCAAGGAGCGGCACAGTGTCATCGAGTAGGGGGGATGGAAGTCAATTGAGAGGAGGCTAGAGTGGTACTTTGTTCGAGAGGAGGATTGTTAGGTGCGACCAAAAGTCCCACATCCCACATCGGTTAAACATGGGAAGAAAGATGAGTATATAAGTTAAGAATACATCTCCATTAGTGTGAGGTCGTTTGGAAGTGGGCCAAAAGCAAAGCCGTGCGGGCCAGTGGGCCCAAAGCGGACAATATCACACAATTGTGGAGATCGCAGTGGACCCAAAGCGGACAATATCACACAATTGTGGAGATCGGAGTATTCTTACTTATATACAAAAGCGGAATATGCGGACCCAATATTCCCTACAAATGTGGCCCTTTCTCCTCATGTCAGTGCCTCTATTCAACATGCACTAAATAAAATTTGTGCTTTTTATGACAAATACAATTTCACTAGTAGCACAGAATTACTCCGACTTAGCTCACGCTAGCTCGGTGTAACCACATTTACTACCACTTAAATTTTTCTAGTTGACTTTCTATGATTTCAACCAAAGCTCCGTAGATTTTAGCCTCTAGCTTACGAGTAGCTTGTTTCAAGAGTGATTTAGCTCATCTCGTACATGTAATCACACAAACAATCTTTGTGTCCACTCGGCTAATTTTTTCGTGTCAAAACTTCCTTAACATTTAGTCTTTTGCATAATCCTTCTTGATTTTAACGATAGAATTCGTTTACACAAAATCTTTCCAAATTTTTCTCTCATAATATAGAGACTTATCTTATATACGATTAGCAAAATTATCTGAAACTAGCACTCTATACAAAAGTTGTAACTTTCTAGTGGTTAGGATCTACTACCGTAAATTCAAATCACCTAAAAACTGAATCTCTTTATAAATTCCAAACTACTGCGATAACTAGAACATTTGAAACCAAAAATTTAACTGCGACTTAGCTCACGCTAGCTCGGTGTAACCACATTTACTACCACTTAAATTTTTCTAGTTGACTTTCTATGATTTCAACCAAAGCTCCGTAGATTTTAGCCTCTAGCTTACGAGTAGCTTGTTTCAAGAGTGATTTAGCTCATCTCGTACATGTAATCACACAAACAATCTTTGTGTCCACTCGGCTAATTTTTTCGTGTCAAAACTTCCTTAACATTTAGTCTTTTGCATAATCCTTCTTGATTTTAACGATAGAATTCGTTTACACAAAATCTTTCCAAATTTTTCTCTCATAATATAGAGACTTATCTTATATACGATTAGCAAAATTATCTGAAACTAGCACTCTATACAAAAGTTGTAACTTTCTAGTGGTTAGGATCTACTACCGTAAATTCAAATCACCTAAAAACTGAATCTCTTTATAAATTCCAAACTACTGCGATAACTAGAACATTTGAAACCAAAAATTTAACTCGGCAGTTAAATCCCATCTTCGAATAAAACTAGAATATTTGAAACCAAAAATTTAACTCGGGAGTTAAATCCCATCTTCGAATAACTTTACTTCATATCTATACTTAACATAGAATGGAATATAAGTGCGTCTATCACCAATAATTTATCGTCCCAAAAGTTATGGGGCGTAATGGGCTAAACCCACTCTGCTTTTAAACTTAAAATATATAAACAAACATATTTGTTTTTGTTAATGTCATAAGTAGCAAAATATCTTTAGTTATCTTTCTTTTGTTAGTGTATGTATAACAAAGATAAAGTGAGGCAATGACAAGTGTTTATAGATAGATGTATATGATAATTTTATTGTTATACATAAGTATACGTATCTGGCTAAGTAGTTGAGATAAAAGAACATCTGGAAAAACAAAGAGATGCTGACTAATCAATTTAAGATGGATTTAACAAACTACTATTCTTATAGGTATAGTGCAAGTTTGACACGAATAATTGAATAGGTGTATTTATAGGAGGTTAATAACTGATCATGTTATTTATTTTCTGTGAATGATCAACCTGATCATCAAAGACAGCTTAATAACCGATCTGGTGATTAAATTTAAGACAATATGGTTGCAACGTTTTATACTGCGTATAAATAAACCCAAAAAGAAATGAGTTCTTCACCAACTTCTACAAATTCAAAAACCGTAAAAGAAAAGGAAGCAAAGGTAGACGTAAGAACATGACCATGAATTTCAAAGTTCTGGCATGTTTCTACGTTCTATTTTTTGCTCCTTTTTTTACGGCAGGGCTCAAGAGTATCGATATCTCAAAGCATCAGAATCGCAGGGGCAGTAATGACATCACACGTGTACGTTTATTGATGCTTTGTATCTGCATGCATCATTCATCTTACAATTACAATATGAACTTTATTATCTCCAACTGTTTTGTATTGCTAAAGTAATTACGTGATTCATCATTTGATTATAGGCCTTAATGGAAGCTTTTACCGAAGCTTGTGCTTCTGCTGTTCCCACAAAGATCATAATTCCAATGGGGACTTACATGCTTGGACAGATCACAATGGAGGGTCCATGCAAAGCTCCTCTCAAATTTAAGATCGAAGGCACTTTAAAGGCACCCGTAGACCATAGATTGTTTAAGGCAAAGGGAAGCTGGATCACTTTTAAACGTATTGATTACTTGTCCGTCTTTGGCCGAGGAACCCTCGACGGCCAAGGAGCCACTGCCTGGGCCGCGTGCGGTCAAGGAGACTCATGTGCCAACATGCCCACGGTTAGTGCATTTTTGCCATCCTTCAGTAATATATATACCATCTTAATTATTATTATTATTATTATTATTATTATTATTATTATTATTATTATTATTTTGATTATTATTATATAACGCCAAACTAAAATTATCTCTAAATGTGCATGCAGAATATTAAGTTCTACATGGTGAATCACGGGAGAGTTCAGGGAATTAAGTTGATCAACAGCAAACATTTCCATGCTTGTATAGTCGAATGTAAGCACCTGACTATTCGCAAAATAAAAATACAGTCGCCCGATGTCAGCCCTAACACCGATGGAATTCACATTGGCGACTCAGCAGACATCCGGATCATCGACTCTATTATTGAAACCGGAGACGATTGCGTGTCTATGATCCACGGGAACCAACGCATCAATATTACAAGGGTCACCTGTGGACCTGGACACGGCATCAGCATTGGAAGTCTCGGGAAGTACAAGAATGAGGGGCCGGTGGATGGAATCACCGTTACTAATAGCAGCTTCATCAACACCGACAATGGCCTTAGAGTCAAAACCTGGCCTAATGCCCGACTTGGCTCTGCCTCCAACATCCGTTTCGAGAACATTAGGATGGTTAACGTCACTAATCCCATTATCATCGACCAGACTTATTGTCCACATAACACTTGCTCCAAAGGGGTACGCTTCCATATTTACATATATATGCTCTCTTATTTACTTTTAGCCAAAGAAGACATGAACTTTATATAAATCAATACATAACAGTAGACATGCTTACACACACATATATATATTGACAAATAATGATCAATACAAATGCATATAACTAACTCCGCTTTCATTTACTCCTTTTAGCATGCTTCCCACATCAAGATCCGAAACCTTATCATCAAGGGAATTCGAGGAACATCAGCTACAGCACGTGCAGTCAAGCTTGCTTGCAGCAGCGCCGTCCCTTGTCAAAATGTCCAAATGTCCAACATTGACCTAACATGCTCCACACCCGGGTGCACCGCTAAATCCGAATGCTCCAACGTAAAACCCATACTTTCAGGCACCCAAAACCCGACTCTCTGCCCTCTCTCCTGATCAATTTGTTGTAATATTTTTTTTATTTTTTGTAGAGATATATTTTATACATTATTTATATATCATTTTTTATTATTGGTTTCCTATTTATCAAACCATATACAATTTATGCTGTAATTCAGAAATAAACAAATCTAAACAAAGCAGCGGTGTGTTTAGGGGCTGCAAATAGGACCGGTCATCCGCTAAACCACGAAAACTGTGTTTTTAAAACCAAAATCAAATAAGCACAAAAACGAGAAATGATTATATTTAAATCCTGATATATATATATATATATATATATATATATATATATATATATATATATATATATATATATTGTTTATTTTGAAATGACATTTTAAATATTTACTCATCAAATATATTAGTACTGGTATTAAAAAATGAGTTAATGGTTACTTAATATCCATATTAATAAAATAACTCACTTTCAATATTCATTTTTTTATTAATATCCTAACTACCATCAATCAAGTATATCAAGTTTAAGCCCCTAAAAGGGTAGCCGAGTTGGTTGAGTATGGCATTCTTATGACCAAAAGGTCATGAGTTCGAGTCCCTCTACATACGCTTTCTCGGCTGAGCATGTCACCTTGTGTGGTTTACCTTCTGGCGTTGGTTTGCAGGCTATCGCGTCAGACTAAGGGTTTACCCTGTGCGCACTCATTGCATTCTGAGTAGCGGCTGCGGATTCCCTCCGAAAAAAAAGTATATCAAGTTTATTTCAGAGATAATGGATATCTTCATCCAATTAGATTATTTGAATTTTAAATTTATGACCAACCGTCTCTTTTTTTAACTTACCAAAATATCACTTTTCCGAAGAGGGTTTGTCTTTTCCAAAACTAATCCCCGTAATCAAACTCGCGCTAGAAACCACCGGTAACCACCCATCAACCCACTCGAACGCCATTCACCACCTTAAACCACCGTCCACCATCTAAAACCACCTTAAACCACCGTCCACCACCTAGAACCACCTTAAACCACCATTTGAAAACAGTATCTAAAACCACCTTAAACCACTGTTTGAAAACAGTATCTAGAACCACCTTAAACCAACGTTTGAAAACAGTATCCGGTTCCTGAACTGAGTTACATTGAAACCGGCGACCACCTGCCTTAAAATCTTTGTTATGTCGCATCTTTCAACGCAATTCACGTTCATTCCCACTGAAAAGCTACTTTCTTCCTGAACATCAACCACGAGTAGCCACATACAAGGTTTGGTAGCTACTGCAATTCATTTGTGTTTCCAATTTTTGTTTTTTTCCAGCTCAACCTGAATCTGAACATCACGAAATCATGTTTTTTACTCGATTTTTTAGTTAAAAAGATGTTTAGGAAAAGTTTGTGGTCTAGTTTATTGTGGTTTCGTGTTTGTGAAACCTTTCCGGTAAGATTTTACAGTTTCTGATGATTTCTGGAACACGATACGATTTTTATGGGGAGGATGCGTTTTTGGGTTTGAATAAAGACAATGCTAGATACGTTAATAACTTTATAGTCCTTGCGATTTTGGGTGTATTTGTTTTACTGTCCTGAAATTGCTAGATAACTTAATGTTTGTGCTCTCATTGCGATTGTGCTTTATATTGATTTCAATTGTATATAGATTGCCCTCTCAATGTAAATTACTATTTGCTAGATTGAAATGTTATTTGATTCTCATGTGATTGTAGTATTAACACTCACTTACATTGCAAGAGATGAACACTTTTCATGCAACTCATGAATAGAAGTTGCTAGATTACATATCGACATTGCGATTTACTAGTAACAATGCGTTTGTCTATATAAGACATTACTAGAAATGACTTGAAATTGATATATATATATATTTGTTATGTAACACATTGTTGCTTTCGAGTTGTCACCACAACACACTAACTCAAGCTTCTATAATACAGGGTAGTATATGTCGAAACCTAAAGTTTGTATTTTCAAATATGGTCATCAAACTGCTATTGTTCCTTTATCCGAGTTTGAAAATTTTCAAACCCTTCAGGAGTACGCTGAAAGCAGATAGCAGGATCTTGTTAGAGGTAACTACACTATTAGCTACTCGTGTGGTGCTCACAAGAATTGTTTGTTTAATAACGATAAATATTTTATTGGTTTGGAAGTATATCTTGATGTCGAGCGTCTCAAAAGTGTTAATTTTGTTATTGAAGAACAAGTGGTTGATAAATATTCTGTAGTTAAACGTAAACAGCCTAGCCAAATTTTTGCAGAAGCATCCCACAAGCAACGAACGAGTGAGGATAGTAGTTATTGTTTACTTAATTCAACCCCCTAAAAAGACATCTTGTTTTAACTGGATGGCCGGAAGCTATCGTCGATGTTGGTCAGTTATTTGCTGAAGGTATTGCAGGTGTGTAAGGTTATCCTTGTGTCGATATGCATTAGAGAACGGTTTTTCCTTTAAGTGCATACACAATATATTTAGAAAGATCATAGCTTATTGTGTCAACAAATATTTCAACGACTGTAAATAGAGGCTTTATACATCAATTGAAAGCAACACCAGTTTAATGACCATAAAGCGGTTTGTTGAAACTTATACATGATTGTGGATGAAATTCATGAATCACTTAGCACCTGCCATAGTGTGACAACAAAAAATATGTAGTCCTCTATGAAACAAGACTACGGTTTAGACATTTCTTATAGTCTATCGTGGAATGCTTTAAGTAGAGGAGTATTTGGAGATGAAAATACTTCTTTCGGTTTGCTCAAAGGATACTTCAAATGACTAAAGAGTCGTGATATTACAATGAACTGCCATTTTGAATTAGCTCCCGGTAACATTTTCCGACGCTATTTTAGCGTTCGACGCGTGCCTTTAAGGTTTTCATTCATGTCGACCTTTGTTATACATTGTCGGAACTCATCTAACCGAGAAGCATGGCGGTGTGATGCTCTCAGCAGTGGCAAAGGATGGCAACAACGGTTAGTCCCACTGTTTTTTACATCTTGATAAATATGTGTATTCAGAATTTGGTTTAGTTTTAGTTGATAACACATTGCGAGATATGCGTTAATTATATACAATTACTATTTACAGTGCGATTATGGTACAAATACTAGGCATGCTAGATATGTTATATTCTTCTTGCTAGATAGGTTGTATCTACTTCTTTTAACATTGTAATTTATTGTCATTCATTTAATGCGTTTTACCTTGTCATACAAGTGGAAGTATTCTGTTCATAACCAAACTTCAACAAACACTATCAACAAATCTAAACTACAGGGTTGCTGCAGGTCTACTTCCCGTTGATTTCGACATTGCTGGTAGTGAAGACTCAGACAACTGGTTTTTGTTTTTGCAAAGTCTTAAACCTCATTTGCTAGGGAGCCAAATAACATTTATTTCAGACCGTCATTCTGGTATAATTAACGCTGTAGTTGTTCTCTATCCCAATGACCACCATGCTTATTGTGTCTTTCATCTAATTCAGAATTTGAATAAAGCTCTTGAACACACAAACCGAGAGTATAAAAAAGAATATGCTACAAATGTTTAACCGTTGTGCTTATGCTCCCACAATAGAGATTATTAATTAACGAATTACACAGGTTTCACACCAAAGCGGTAATAAAACCTCGAATTTTCTAAACAATTTTCCCCCTTGAAAGTATGCTCACGTATATGTCAAAGAGAAACGGTATGGGGCAATGGAATCAACGGATGTTGCATCATTCAACGCACAGATAATTCTTTTTTGCAATCTACTTATAGCCTAGCCAATTTTTTTGCAGAAACATCCCACAAGCAATGAACGAGTGCGGATAGTAGTTATTGTTTACTTAATTCAACCCCGAGAAAAGGCATCTTATTATAACTGGATGTGCAGAAGCTATCGTCGATGTTGGTCAGTTATTTCCTGAAGGTACTGCAGGTGTAAGGTTACGCTTGTCTCGATATGCATTAGAAAACGGTTTTTCCTTTAAGTACATACACAATGCATTTAGAAAGATCACAACTTATTGCGTCAACAAAGATTTTGACGACTGCAAATTTAGGCTTTATGCATCAATTGCGAACAACACCAGTTTAATGACCATAAATTGATTTGTTGACACTCATATATGCAGTCTCGTATTCATAAAAAAGAGAGCAGGAATTTGACATCTGATTTGATTATGGATGAAATTCATAAATCAATTAGGACCTGCCATAGTAACTTAATAATTCCTCAAGTAACTTCGCTAGTGTATAGTAATACCGAGGCGTTGCGATTGGTACTACTGTTCAGAGTAATCCAATAATACCTCACAACATCACTAACGTAATATAAATTCTGCCGTTGTTGGCTATGACAAAAAAAAATTCATGCAACACTGAATTCTAAACAAGATCATTACAAACAACACCCAATTTATAATGAATTACGTAGTAAAACAATTGTTCCAAAAAACCATATTCAAAACAGTAGGTAACTACCATTGTCGGGTTGTGTTTGAATCATTGAGAAAATACTTAAATATTTTAGCTCTCCTTTTTGCAGGCATGTCCTCCCCATATTTCAGAAGAACATATCCTTTTTGAATGATGTCTTTCGCGTACTCACAAATAAAAATCCCACAGTCAAGGCTGTTCTTTTCCTGTTGTGGAATATCTCTCATTGTATCTAGTAATTACGTACCTCGCATTTGCAATACGTTTACATAGCTAGGTTACTATATATGCTTAAATTAATGTAAAGCGATTTATAGCATATCACTTAATACCAGGTCATCAGTAGTATTCCTCATCTTATCTCCAATGTGTTTGCTCTATTGCAAGAGTGAGTTGTAGCTACTAGCAGTACCATTCTCTTTATCAATAAACAGCAACGTCCAGTGGTTATCCTTGTTAATGGTGCACAGAGGAACAAGTACAATGAATGTATCCGGTCTCATTGTCTCAAATACTTCATCCATAATGTGTGACATATCTCCCTTGATAGCCAATAGTTTCTGCAATTTTTACCATTAGTATATGAAGTAGTATAGTTTTAATAACATAAATAATACCTAATGCACTTATAGTTGTAACTCCAGAAATTTGAATTGTGTTGACCATAATGAGTACTTATCATCAAACCCTTTGACATGTACTCTCCAATTTGCATCATGGAGCCGCTTATATATCCATCTATAATCTATCAATTAACAATCAGTTTGTTAAAACATATAGATGACAATAATTAAAACAAACAACGTGGTCTATGTGACATTCCTAGATACACTAACATGACATTGCTGGATACCCCATAGTGACATTGCTAGACACGACTAATATGACATTGCTAGATACATTAACATGAATTTGATATATAATACTTTTATGACATTCGTAGATACACTAACATGACATTGCTAGATACCCTACTATGGCACTGCTAGATACCACACTATGACATTGCCAGATATACTAATTTGACCTAGCTAGATTTATTAATATGATATTGCTAAATACCATATTAGGCCATTGCTAGATAAGATTAACATGACATTGCTAGATAGTCTAATTCGACATTGCTAGATATATTAACATGACATTGCTAGATATTCTTAATATGACATTGCTAGATACTTTATCATCTTGTTATTACATTGCGATTACAATAAAACAAAATATTACCTTAAAATCTACTTCAGTTTCGTACGGTAGTACCATAATTATGGATCTTCTCGGTCTTCTGCTCTGCTTATTCACAACATCTTGTTATAGTCACTTACATATATTAGTTAGGTCATCGCTGTACGCTTCAGAAAATATTCGTAAGAACAGTGTGGTTCTCCCCTCATGTGTCTGAGTAAGTAAGTTCCACTTTGGAAACTCAACAACTACCACCTATAATATATCCAATTTATCCTCTAACATTACTTTGTCGAGGACGGTAAGACAAAAATCCATTTACATCGAGATTTATCGGATCTTCCTCGATAGTTTCCAAAGTACGCCACTTCTCATTTAAATTTGCTACAACCTTGTCACATTCTTCATAAAAAGATTGCGTGCAGTCTATAAAACTTTCATCTAAAAACAATATAACATAACGTATATGGAGTGTGTATGATGCTACTTTATCTTGTTGGGTTGTTTCATACTTAATGGCCACTATTTGTAGGTTTTTTTATTCTCTCCACTAGCCTGTTTTACTTCTTCTACTTTTTCAGGTTGCGTAAGTAATTCAACATTCGTTGTTGGTTGTTGCTCTTCGTGTTGTTGTTGAATTGAATAACTTTATCGGCCACCACTATTTGTGATAATTGCTCGCACTTTTCTACTTGTTCTACTACATGCGCCTTTAAAGTGGGTACACCTGATTCGCGTTGGCCTTCCATTTGTGTTATACGTCTTTCTTGAAGTCCCTAAAAAATAAGAGAAACATGTTGTTGCGATTTGTTTGGTTCTCACATTGCTAGATTATACTATATATTACCCATATGTATTGCGATTTACGTGCACTAATGATTGCTATATTATACAATTTGTTACCGATATGCATTGCGATTTACGTGCATTAATGATTGCTAGATTGGTAATTCGAATCGTTGCGACTTACGCGCCATTAAGATTACTAGATGTTAACATATATGTTTGTAATATCCAAATATAAGGCTGTCAAGGGTTCGATTACTACGAAATTACAAGTATGCGATTTATTTGCATTTATTATTATTAATATTTTTAACAAATTAATTAGTTGTATATAAGATGACCATGCTGACGTTGCGAGTTGTATTATGGTTTTAACCTATATTTTCTAGATACCTTATCTTAGTAATTGCGATTTATGAGACATAACTTGATTGTTAGACACTTTTGTATCCTACAAAAAACAATTCATGCTACAAAAAACCCAAAAACATTGCAAGTCTAAAACTTTTCTTATAGTGTCACAACAATATTTTAAAAACACAACAATCCATCATAGTCAATATCAAACCAACACTTTGAAAAATTCTATACATGCCTACACATAATACTAAATATTGTTGAATCTTAACGATTTTAAGATCCACTTACATCTTTAATTCCTGTCTCCACCACCTTCTCAATGTTAGGTTCGGGTTCTTGGACTACCGGTGCTACCTGCTCTGGCCCATTAGACAAGTCGTCAATGTTTTTGGTTGCCTCTACAATTGTTTTAACGTCCTGTTTGGTGATTGATTCTTTACCTTGACTCTTCTCTACTTACTCCAAGTTGGTTGTATCACCTGCATTAGTCACGACAGAGTTATTTCCCCCAGTTTCAACATTTTCTCCCCCCTCTGTATTTTCTGGTTTCTCCCCATGTTGTTCAGGTGTTTTATTTTCATCGTTTTTTTGTTTCTCGACCATTTCATGTCCGTCCACGACTAACTCATTTCCACAACTTTCGTTAGATGCCACTTCATGTCCCTCTTCCAGTGCCAATCCTTCCGCTCCCACCACTTCAGTTTGTATGTCGACAATATTTGTTTGTATGCACCACTCGGTTTTTATCCTTATGGTCTGTTATAACCTTCACTCAATTCTTTCCTCATCCGGTGATGGTCGGTACGTTTATCTTTAACATGGGCTCTTGTTTGTCCCGTTCAGTGATGTCGGCTCTTGTTTATCCTGCTTGGTGAAATGTCTGCTTAACATAGTTTCATTTCCTTGTCATTATCGTCAATGCTGCCCCATCTGATAACCCTCGACTACCTTGCTAATCCATTAATATCCCTCGCTTTGGTTTCGACGAGATGATACTTTTTATTATCCTCGTGCATTGCTTTAATTTGTTTATTGTTTACAATATAGATAGTTATATTTGGTATGGTTCACGTCTTCCTGCTATTTCCATCTGCTCGGATATTTCCTAGTCTATTAGTTGATGTAAACCTCATCAATAGGGAACTCCATAGTTCATCGATTATATGTTGAGAACATAAAATCGATAAACTAAATAATTACACAAAGCTGAGGAGATGGTAGAACTGGTGTACTAGTCTAAAGATGTGAATGTTATAACGTATTTCATGCAATGATGGATTTTTTGAATTTTTAACGGTGGCATGCCATATGTCAGTTGTTAAGTGCGTGGATAACAACGGTTCTGACACTAAAACCGTTATAGTGTAAATGACGCTTGGGTTTTGAAAAAAATGTGTTAATCTGTATTTATTATTGGCAACTGCCGTCACGTCAGACATGTATCGAAGAGTGGTTTGGAATCTTAATAACCTTCTAAAAAACGTAAAGTACTATATTGTTCACTTTACCTTTGCAAAAGAAAAAATGAGGATTTTACAGGAGCAAATACCTCTGCTATATTGTTCACTTTACCTCTGCTAGCGCCACTCGTCGTCTCAATTAGAAAAAGGTGTGTAAATATATCTAAATTCATAGTTTTTGTTATAAATGACATTGGCGTAGCAGAACCCTCTTGGCTCTATCGTAGGTGTTGGATCTATTTTTATTTTACCATGAGAAATAAAAACCCCCATCACTGGTACTTGTGCTCGTTCGTGAGTTATCCCATCGATTTACTTGCTCTTATACATCATGTTGGCTTATTGCAGATGGCTCCGAAAAAATGTGTGAAAAAGACGGAGAAATTGGGGAAAGGAATTGAGTCAAAGTATGAAGATCCAACCTTCCTAGAGAGCTATTTTTCTTGATTAACGTGGAAATATATTTATCTAGATGAGAATGTAGTGTTAAGTTTTAGGTAGGAATGGGCATATGGGTATGGAACCGAAGAACCGAACCGAAATAATGGATTCGGTTTGGTTTCGGTTCCTTCTAAATACTTGTACGGTTCCTTATCTTAATTACCCACAGTTCTCGGTTCGGTTCGCTTCGAAAACAAGAACCCAACAGTACCCATTAAGAACCGAATAACAGTCATAATTTAGTTTAAATTTATTTATTTTAAATTATTTAAACTAATAATAAAAAGTATAAACTAATAATCAGTAATAATTTTGTTTTATTTTATTTAATTTATTTTAGTTCACTCTCAAACCCTAATCGAATATCGATAGACTTTCAGAGATTTTGCCTCCTCCTATCTCGTAGCCTCCATCTTCAGAAACTCCTATATCGACGTTTATTCTTCTCCGATCTTCTCTCCACCAGCAGTGTCAAGGAAAATCTGTAGTTTTTAATCTTAACCGTAAACCAAATCATTGAAAAATCGGGTTCTCGTTCATGCCTTAACTCAACAACTACAATGGAGGTGTCTAGAATATTCCATCTCAGGTATTCTATTCTCATATTTTTGTTTTTCTCTAACTGAATATGGAATATGGATATTAGATTTGATGATAATGTCTGTCGTATCTTGGGTTTGATGGTTATGCTTTGATTTCTCAATGCTTTCTTTTTGGTTGATTTGCAATTTTCATGTTTCGATTCGATTGCTTTTTTTTGTAATAATTCATGTTTCGATTACTAAATTTGATATTGTGATTGCTGAATCTGTGAGTAGAATGACTACAAATAGTTTTGATTCACTATTGTGTCGATTGCAGTTATATAATTGAATACCGGTTAAAATTTGGCTTGAGTTTGCTTATTCAGTATAAAATTTGGGCTATATTTATGTTGACTGCAGTTATATATTTTGATTACGTAAAGTCAGTAGTAAACCAGGAATTAAGGATATATTAAACCTATGGTTACTTTAGGAATTTAGGATATTTAGAAAATAAGATTTGGTTAGAACTCTAGGAGCTTTTTATTGGTTTATGTAAACAGTAGAGATTCAAATTTGATTATAATTGTGCATTGTGTTTGTGTAGGTTGATTTTAATTAAAAAAACCAAAATTATATATATAAAATAGTTTGAACTTTGAAGTTACGTATCAAAACAAATCTAGTAAACTCTTAATGCAGTAAAGCATTCATACCTAAAGTTCCTTTTAATACTGCAGTACTATTTTAAATTATATTTATAAAATATAAGTATTAGTACTTATAAAATATAATTACTAATGAAATATAAGTACTAATATAAGTACTTTCTTGTAGAATAAGGACATTCCTTTGCTGAACCATTAATACTGTCCTTTTTAATACTGCAGTATCAATACTTCTAAAATATAGTACTAATACGGCAGTAAACTATAAATTAGTAATAATTTTTAATACTTGCATTGTCTTATACTGCTGAATTTTATTCTATTTTTAGTTTTTGCAGATGGATTCTTCCGCGTATCCTACGAATGATAATATTGAACCGGTTAATGAAGATTTTAATTTTGAACATGAAGCTAATACTAATAACTAATATAAAAGGAAAGAGTATCCGGAAGAAGGAGGATCTAAATTGAAGAAACAAGTCCAAGAAAGATCATGGGTTTGGAAGCATTATACGAAGAAGAAAGATAACCTAAACAAATGCAATTGTAACTACTGTGGGAGAGAAATGACGTGTCCTTGAAGTTCAAGTACCTATAACCTAGTGAAACGTTTGAAATCATGCAAGAAATATCAGGCATTCGAACAACCTCAAAATCAGACTACGTTAAATACAGAAGGCAATGGTTCTGTTAAGTATGGAAAAATATCTAAGGTTGTATTCAAGGATGCATGTAATGAGTTACTTGCAATATGTATATATTCTCGAAGAACTGCAACTAGAGATATTGTACATATGTATATACAGAAGAAACAAGAGATACAAAGACTGATTGGTAATAAAAGGGTTTCACTAACAACAGATATATGGGTCGCTCCAGCAACTGGTGCAAGTTACATGGTTATCACAACATATTGGATTGATGATAATGGAAAAATAATAGCTTCGGTTCTTCTTGATTGCCTAGGTGAATGGGAAATAAAGAAGATCTTCACCATCACAGTGGATGATGCTACAACCAACACTGCAGCTCTCAAAATATTTAAAGAAGAATTTAAAGATATATGTTATGATTCTATAGTTTTAGGTGGTGAAATTTTGCACATGAAATGTTCTGCTCACATCCTCAACTTAGTTGTGAAGGATGGATTGAAAGAGGCTGATTCAAGTATTATAGCTATTCGCAATGCAATCACCTATGTAAGATCATCATCTGAAAGATTAAAGTCCTTTGAGTTACGGGTTGACAATGGTAAGATGAGTAGAGGTAGTCTACCATTAGACGTTAAAACACGGTGGAATTTTACTTACTTGATGTTAAATAGAGAATTGAAGTATAAATTGGCTTTTGATATGATGCAAACACAATATAAGGTTTATAATGATTGGTTTGATAAGAGAGTAGATGGGGAAAAAAGAGTTGGACCACCAACAAAGGAGAATTGGGAAGAAATTGATAAATTGGTAAAAACATTTAGAATATTTTACCATTCCGCTTTGGTTCTTTCAGCTTCTGAATCTGTTAACTCATCTAACTGCTATATTGAGATTGTCACCATTGAGAGAAATCTTATTGCACTTTCTAAAGATCAAGATAAAGACATGCGAGATAAGGCTAAAGCAATGCGAGTGATGTTTGACAAATATTGGAAAGGAGTAAAAGAGATCAATAGGCTACGCTATGCTTTGAGGAGCTTTAGTATGGAGTCAATCGAGATTTATCACTCAGTGAATCACGTGATGAAACGGCTGTTTGGAGAATACTCTATTAATTTTGGCAGATCAATGACAAGTAGTGGTTTCTCACCATCACATTCTACATTTGAATCAAGTATTGGACAAGAAATTCTTAGAGCGAACATAAATGAAATGGAAGATGATACTAGTGGGTATGAAAGAATTGAATTCGTTTAAAAGAAATTAGTTAACGAGAAAGGGCTCCAAGAATCAAGTAATGAGTTGGACATTTATTTGAAAGAAAGTGTTGAAAATCCAAATCTGGTACTTGGAACAAAGTATGACATCTTGTCATGGTGGAAGGTTAATGCTGGAAAGTATCCAATCATGTCTCAAATTGCCAAAGATGTATTTGCTATGCAAGTATCATTTGTTGCTTCGGAATCAGCCTTTAGCACAAGTGGTCGTGTGCTTGACCCTTACACAAGTTGTCTTACTCATTATATGATAGAATTTCTCATGTGCACCGAACAATGGCTTAAAAGTTCATTAAATTTAAGAGACAAAGATGGAGATACAACTACTGAAGGTATTCTTTCGGAAATTGCATTACAAGATCAGCTTGAAAAAGGTAATTTAGTTTCCAACTCCTGATTATATCTTGCATTTTTAGATTAAATTTATAAAATTTAATTGTCAAGTCTCTAATTTTATATGTTTTTAACTTTTAGTTTATCAGTGATTTTCTCAATAGTTAAGCAAATGTTTTATCTTTGCTGGCTTCGTACATCAGGTCAGGTATCTCTTTAAACCTTTTTCTAATTTACATCATTCTGATTTATTGTTTGTAATGAATGGAACAGCAGTCCTAAAGCCGTGTTGAGCATGTTTATTTTATTAATGGTGTTTTATTAATCAGTTGAATTTGGCTGGTAGCACAATGACAATTTATGTGTTTATACTCTCTGTGAGCCCACTCGTGCCAAGTTATCATTTGTTTGTATAACTTGTTTCCATAATTCTAGGAGAAGAAGATAAATGCCTATTTCCATAGCATGTCTTGTAATGGAAAGGCGTAGGTCAGTCGAACATATAGTCTTCGGACGCGAGCATACCCTCTTGTGCTTTCTCCTTCGGAATA
This sequence comes from Limnanthes douglasii subsp. nivea, assembly GCA_036936605.1. Classification (NCBI taxonomy): domain Eukaryota; kingdom Viridiplantae; phylum Streptophyta; class Magnoliopsida; order Brassicales; family Limnanthaceae; genus Limnanthes; species Limnanthes douglasii. Next base: position 339,588,193 of record JAUPFV010000001.1, read on the forward strand.
TATCTAAAGGGGTTATACGACTATTGAGAAACCAACTAGATTCACTATTCTATACAATGATGATCCATAAAGGCAGTTACTATATTTCAGCTGGAATTTTGGCCTTTATTAATGGAGTCTTATTGAATTTTTTTTGTAATTATATAAAGTTAGATAATCCTAGGACCAACTCAGTTTTAATAGACACCTTGAGGGATAAAATATATTTATAAAAATGAATCGGTGGTTTTCAAAATCTTACAACACAATCATGTATGATATTTTATATAGTTTGACCTTGGTTATACTGCATATTTTTAGGTGTTTTTGGTAAGCTGCATTTTTCATGCCTGAACCAGGTTGTTTTTCTATTTTTCCAGCAAGGGAGTTGGTACATTGGATGTTATAGAAGTTACGAAGTTAAATTTTGTAACTTATATACAATATTATTAATGTTTTTATGTTGATGGGTTTGTGTAATTTATATTATTTTATTAATATTATTTGTAACTTCAAATTTGGATAAATTTTTGGATCAATTATTGTAACTTGGAAGTTGTAATTTGTAACTTGTTATGGGTTATTTTGTTGTTTATTTTTTTAGTTCCATTCAGATCTAGCTCATTTTAAAATTTTGTTTCCTTTCGGATTAGGTTCCAAACGGTTCCTTTGGTTACAAAATAATCATTTGGTTCCTTTCGGATTCGATTCTAAATAGTTTCGTTGGTTACAAAGTAACCATTGGGTTAAGTACCATACTGAACTGAACCGAACTGCATTTTAATCGGTTCTTAAATGGGTACCAGTTTTACAGAACCGAAAAAATCGAAAAAACCCAACCGAACCGAACCGAAGAACCGAATGCCTATACCTAGTTTTAGGGCTAGGTACGAGATACCCAGTGATGTAATAGTAAGGGTACCGACGGTCGGGCATCACCCTTATCATGAAAAGGAAAACGAGACCTGCCTATATGCCATCGTATTTCACTGGGGCCTACGGTTTCATTTACCCTCTCTTATACGAGACTTCTTTAGCTTTACAGGCATATGTCTCACGCAACTAGTTGCAAATGGTGTAGGGTGTTGCTTAATTTTATATTGAGCTCCCACATATTAGGTATTTTAGTATGTCTTGCAGATCTGCTTGCTGTTGCGGATGTGCTAAATTAGAGAATCCTTTTTTTTTTGCACCCAACTGAACGAAATCATAATAAAGTACAAAACTTAAAATGATTATATATTTGAATTGTACACACACATATTTTGCGTATTACATGCTGGAATACAATATTAGCAGCGTCATATACCCTTTTGATTTATAGACACCTGTGAAAAAATAAAACAAGTTGAATAATTTTTGTTGATATTTTGTTTAATACTCTTGATTTATAGACACCTGTGAAAAAATAAAAGAAGTTGAATAATTTTTGTTGATATTTTATTTTATAAGTATATGTTGAATATATAACATCGATATAATTAAAGATTCAAAATCGAAAATTATGATATAGAAAATTAAGCTTGAATTATAATTGAATAAGGGATGAGTAGATATAGGTCATCGAATTTTACATTCTAGTTAATTATACAAATAACAGTTAAATATTATATTTTTTTATTCCATTTAATAATAGTAATTAATTAGATTTTATATATTTGTATGTATCTACTTTTTTTTCGTGGTCCTATTTTCTCTTTATATATTACATATAAAAGATTCTTCTACTGTCAATTCATCATCTAAGTCACTAAAACAGAACAACGTTGTTTTAGATACCGCGTATAGAATCAGTCGGTGAAAAATAAATAACAGGTAAAGTTTCAAGCCAGTTCTGAATTGCTTGAAACTTCAATTTGGTCTCTTATGGCTGCTGGACAAGGTGTGTGGAAGAGATAGTGAAGAGAGACGAGGCGTTAGGGTTTTCAGACAATTTTTCACCTTTGGATTTGGTGTTACGGGGCTGCAATCGGGTCGAGTTTGTGTGTGATCAAGCCCAAGAGATGTCCAACAGTTTTATGGACTACATCACATGTTGTGATGTTGTTTTAGTCTAGTAACACATATTAAATACTAGTTGGTTAAATTAATGAATGTAACAATAATGTAACAACTTGTAACACGTGGTAAAACTGCCTAACCAACTAGATTTATAGCCTATCACTAACTACCTATAAAAACTGTACTATTGGCTACACATTTAGCATTGCATCGGAGAATTTTCCACTTAGAAAACTCTCTCTCTTTCAATCTTCAACTTGGTATCAGAGCCTTGAGGCCTTCAATGTCGAATCCTGAATCACCTACTCTAAGTAATGAGTCTTTAGGCTTAGTTCTTCCTGGCTATTATCTACCTCATAATTAGACTACCTACTCCAATTCTATCTAAAAAAATCACCATATGAGTTGTTGTTTCATAAAGTGTCAAACTACGTAGTTCTGAAAACTTTTGGTTGTGCTTGCTTTCCATGTCTCAGGTCATACGAGACTCAGAAGTTTCAGTTCCATACTACAGAATGTCTGTTTGGGGTTTAGTCAGTTTTATAAAGGGTATGCATGTCTCAGTTCCATAGGCAAAGTCTATATCTCTCCAAATGTGGTATTTAATGAAACAAGTTTCCCTTTTCAAGGAAACCTCTCACACAGTTCACAGTCTGAGTCATCTAAAGTCTTTCCTCTAGAGTTGTGGCTTCCTTGTCTACCTACAGGGCTTGTGACTAATGAATACTCATCAACATCTCCTACTCGTCTTGGTGTCTCTTAGGAAGCTAGTTCTCTATAATATCTTTCTTCACAATATAATAATCTAACTTCATCTAGTCTTGGTGCTGCTACATGTGTTGTTTTTACCACTCCTACTAGTCCTCATTCACCATAAACTCAGATAGATCGTCCTACTTATGCCACTACATCTAGTAACAGCCATCTTTCGACTCACAAAAATGCCACAAACACCTCATTAAGTTTTGTTTGTCTTCCTAATCCCAAAATATCTATTTGGTTGCCGTTATCTCATCCTGATCACTTATCCAAGCCACCTTCTAGTTCCCACACTCACCCTATGCAAACTAGGTCTCAAGATAGAACTCATATACCTAAGGTTCCTTAATTTGGCTTATTAACCACTACTGATATGTCTACCATTTAGCCTACTACTTACTCTAAAGCTGTTTTAAGTCCTCACTTGGTCACTGCTATGAAGACTGAATATCAAGCTCTTATGTCTAACAATACTTGGTCACTGGTTCCCTGGACTCCTAATCAGAATGTTGTGGGATGTAAGTGGGTGTAAAAGGTAAATCATCACATGGATAGTTCTATTCAGATGTATAACGTAAGGCTTGTAGCCAAGGGGTTTCATCAAACCTATGGAATTGATTTCTCATAAACATTCAGTCCAGTGATCAAACCATCTACGGTCAGGCTTGTTACTACTTTGGTTGTGTCTAAAGTTTGGGAGGTCAGACAATTGGACATTAACAATACTTTCCTCAATGCCTTTCTCACTGATGATGTTTATATGGCTTAACCAGAAGGGTGTCAGGACCCTGAGAAGTTTAGAGATGTGTCTAAACTTCACAAGGCCCAGTATGGCCTCAAACAGGCTCCAAAAGCCTGGTACTCTAGACTAAGGGATACATTACTACTGTGGGGTTTCAAAAATACTCAAGTTGATTGTTCCATGTTCTATTTTATTTTTAAAGCCACTATTATCCTAATTTTGGTCTATGTTGATGAGATTCTTGTCACAAGCACACAAATAGAGTGTTTTTGCATATTTTATTCACAAATTGAATGCAATGTTCTCACTCAAAGACATGGGGACACTCCATATATTCCTTGGAATAAAGGTTCATCGTGACCCCGCATGAATTTACTTAACACAGCATCAGTACATTAAGAACTTATTGGTTTCTCAAGGGCTCTCTCTGTCTAAGTCGTGTCCAACGCCTATTGTTGTTGATGTCCATCTCTCAAGCACCTATGGGACTTCTCTTGCAGATCCTATACCATATCGAAGTCTGTTATGGGCATTACAGTATCTAACTCACACCCGACCTAATATTACCTTTGTTGATAATTAGCTAAGCCAATATCAGCAAGCATATACTACAATACACTAGCAAAGCTTGAAAATAGTGCTTTGTTGCTTATCTGAGTCTAGCTGGGTTGGACTCCATATCAAACCGAGTTGTAATCTTCAACTTCATAGCTTCGTTGATGCCGATTAAGCGTCTTCTCCTGCTGGTCGAAAGAAGTGTAGGAGCTTATTGTATTTACCTTGGGGATTCTCTGATTTCGTGGTCTTAAAAAAAGTAGAAAGTAGTAGCTCGTTTTTTAACTGAGTCCGAATATCGGGCTTTGGCGAATCTTTCGGCAGAACTCATTTGGTTGCGCTCCATTCTAACTGAAATTCAGTTTACAGTCACACATTCTTCAGTCATACGGTGCGACAACCTATGTGCGAGCTCCTTAGCGTCTAATTCTGGGCTCTCTCCAGATTCGTTTTGTCCCGTCTCACGAAGAGCTAGCTGATTGCCTCATAAAATCTCTAACTCACCATCTCTTCTCCTTCCTTAGAGACAAAATTGGTCTCATTGATTTGCCCCTTCGTTTGTGGGGATGTGTGAAGAATAAGTAACAGGTGAAGTTTCAAGTCAGCTTTGAATTGCTTGAAACTTCAATCTGGTCTCTTCTGGCTGGTGGATAAGGTGTGTGGAAGATATGGTGAAGAGAGACGAGGCGTTAGGGTTTTTAGACAGCACTCTTTACTTTGTCAAAGTGTTCACCTTTGGATTTGGTGTTACGGGTCTACAATCGGGTCGAGTTTGTGTGTGATCAAGCTCAAGAGATGTCAAATAGTTCTATGGACTACATCACACGTTCTGATGTTTTTTTGGTCTAGTAACACATATTATATACTATATGGTTAAATAAATAAATGTAACAATAATGTAACAACTTGTAAAAAGTGGCAAAACTGCCTAGCCAACTAGAATCCTAGCCTATCATTAACTAAGTATAAAGATTGTACTATTGGCTACACATTTAGCATTGAATGAGAGAATTTTACACTTACAAAACTCTCTCTCTCTCTCTCTCTCTCTCTCTCTCTCTCTCTCTCTCTCTCTCTCTCTCTCTCTCTCTCTCTCTCTCTCTCTCTCTCTCTCTCTCTCTCTCTCTCTCTCTCCTCTCTCTCTCTCTCTCTCTCTCTCTCTCTCTCTCTCTCTCTCTCTCTCTCTCTCTCTCTCTCTCTCTCTCTCTCTCTCTCTCTCTCTCTCTCTCTCTCTCTCTCTCTCTCTCTCTCTCTCTCTCTCTCTCTCTCTCTCTCTCTCTCTCTCTCTCTCTCTCTCTCTCTCTCTCTCTCTCTCTCTCTCTCTCTCTCTCTCTCTCTCTCTCTCTCTCTCTCTCTCTCTCTCTCTCTCTCATCCTCTAAACTATAAATTATTATATTTAAATCGCAATATATATATATATATAATATTATGTTAGAATTATTTTAATAACATGTATTAGTACTAAAAGATCTTAATTTTTTTTTAAGAAAATGTTGTCGAATAACATTGTCACACATATTGGCACTTCGAATAATATCATCATACATATTTGCACTTATAAAAATATCACCACACACATTGGAACTTGGAATAATATTGTCACTCACATTGATATTTCGAATAATATCATCATACACATTTGCACTTATAAAAATATCACCACACACATTTGAACTTTGAATAATATTGTCACTCACATTGATATTTCGAATAATATCATCACACACATTGGTAGTTCGAAAAGATAGCCATACATATGGGCACTTAGAATTTTTTTTATCGTAAATTATCTCAAGGGTGATATATTATTGTTTAATTTACAAGAAGTTTCTTATATTTGTGTAATAATAAATTTTGAATTTGAAGTTGAAAATAGTTCACAAATATAAGATTAGCTTTATCTCTATGACATAAGACATCGCATACTAAATTTATTGGGAAAATGATTATTTTATTTTTAATTACGGTTATATAGGCACCTCATTAAAATCGTTCTAAGCCACAAGGAAAAGAAAGAGTATGGCACCGATTAATATACACGCAGGAAAATAATATCCTCATGGATGTTCTAAAGATTACTCGCTATACGATCGTAAATATTAAATATTCTAAAAGTGTTGTAATGGTCTCCCCTCTTTATCTTCGAGGCGATACGTCATTGGCTTGACCTTTTCGACCACTAAATACGGTCTTTTCTAGTTTGGAGTTATTCTACCCATCCTCTTTTCTTTCAGTATGCAAAAGGAGATTTCTCAAAACTCTATCACCTACTTTAAAATCTATTCGTCTCACCTTGGAAGTGTAGCGGGTTCTCATTAAGGTTTTTTAATGAAGGAAGTTCAAATGTGCCCTTATCATTTTTTCTTCTACCAAATCGAGTTGTACTCGCCTAGCCTCTACATTATCGTTCTCGAAATAGTTAAGCATTTTCTAAGGTAGAAGAATAGACTTTGTTGGGCTCACTGCATCCAACCATATACCTGAGCGAAATAAGTCTCATGAGTTGCAGTTTGAGGTGTTGCTATAATGGCCCACAACACCTCTTGAAGATAATTGGGCCACTTTCGAACCGTGGATTCCAAATTTTTTTCTAAAATCCATCCAATCTATTAGTGGCCTCCACTTGGCCATTTGCTTGTACATAAAAATGTGTTTAAAACACTGCTTGATTTCTTTAGAAGAACAAAATGATATCATCTATTTATTGGTGAACTGAAGTCCATTATTTGTAATAATTATTTGAGGCACTCCAAATCTACAACAAATATTAGATAAAATAAACTTGATGTTATTTTTAGCTCTTGTTCCTAATTGAGGTTATGTTGTGTCCATTTTGAAAAATAATCCACCACAACAATAATAGTATGTCTCCTTCCAAAAGCCATAGATAACAGTCCAACTAAATATATCCTTCATCTATCAAAAGGAAGCACCTCAGAAATGGAATCTAGCAGTACATCTGGCATATGAATGGTATTTTCAAATATTTGATAAGTATCACAATTAAGAACTATATTCTTAACATCATTCATTATCGTAGGCCAATAATATGCTGCCAATAATATTATTCTTGTTAAATTTTTGAAACCTGAGTAAGTTGAACCCTCTCTGCCGTACAATTCAGACAAGATTGTTTTAGATTCATTTTTCATAAACATCTCAACAATGGTCGATTCAAATATTTCTTATACAAACCTCCCCCAAGGGTCGTAAACCCTTACGCTCAAAACTCAGTCTTTCAGCTATCTTTTTATCAGGTAATTACGTTTCTTTAAGCAAAAATTCTTTTAAATCAAATCTTCAATCTCTTTGTTTTTCCTCGGCGGCCACAAACATCTATTAGGAATATTGACATTTCCCAGATTTCATAATTATAGATGGACTCTCTTGTAATAAAATGTAATGGTATCCCTCAGAATTAGTAATGGTTGATAAAGTAAATGCAATAGTGTTTTCTCCCCAACCATATGTTTAATCCTTAAATCATCAAATATGACTGCAAATCCCCTCAATTCTCGCAGCTATTTGATATGTTGATATTTCTTCCCCTCAGATATTACTGACATATAAATCGCTAGTAGTTTCGAATTTAGATAATCGATCCAACTCTGTCACTATTGTCTCGGATTTCTCCACTCAAAACTTTCTTCGTTTTTTGAATAATATGATTGATTTTAGTGTTGACTGCCAAACTATGGATAATTACCTCGGAAGGAACCCCTATGATATCCTTTATTTTCCAAGCAAACATCTCCAAATTCTTCAACAAGTATCATAAAATCTTATAACACATTGACGATGATAATAAAATTCATATTCTCAAACTTTTTCCATTAAGAAAAACATATATATCCATATTTTCATTAGTAAGCAATGAACCAGGGGTCTCCCTCAGATCATCCACAATCTCCAAATTTGAGAAAGTCTCCTTTAATTTATATTTTTCCATTTTGTCCATATCTACGTCTTGCTTGGCATGCAAAGTTGTTGCATAATATTCCCGAGCCACTTGCTGACTACTTCAAACTACCCCCACACTATGCATGGGTATATGGGTATGGAACTGAAGAACCGAACCGAAATAATGGATTCGGTTCGGTTCTGGTTCCTTATAAATACTCGTACGGTTCCTTATCTTAAATACCCACGGTTCTCGGTTCGGTTCGGTTCGGAACCGATAACCGAATAGTACCCATAAAGAACCGAATAAGCAATAGTACCCTTGAATATACATGGTTCACTGTTCAGTTCTAAACGATTATTTTTGGTTACAAAGTAACCATTTGGTTAGAAAGTAACCATTTTGTTCTTTTCGGGTTCAGTTCCAAACAGTTTTTTTGGTTAAAAAGTAACCATTTAGTTAGAAAATAACCATTTCGTTCCTTTTGGGTTCGTTTCCAAACGGTTCTTCTAGTTACAAAGTAACCATTTGGTTAGAAAGTAACCATTTGGAACCGAAACCCGAATGTAACCGAACCGAACCGAACCGATTTTAATCAGTTCCTAAATGGATACTAGTTTTACAGAACCGAAAGAACCGAAAACCAAACCGAACCGAACCAAATTTTAATCGGTTCTTAAATGGGTACTAGTTCTAAAGAACTGAAAGAACCGAGAACTGAAAGAATTGAACCGAAGAACCGAATGCCCATACCTACCCCACATGATCCTCAATATCATACTTCAAGCATTGATGTGTTGCAGAAGCTATGACATGCATTTTCTATAACAATATCTTCTTAATATTGTATTATAGTATGTTAGACAATCAACTACAATAAAAAACATGTACACATTTTTCTTGAAAGGACCTCGGTCTAATAAAACTTCATCCTTTAATTACCAATAATATTTGTTATTACCCTAGTAAATCCAACTATTATTCGGTGAGATTGGAGAATTACAAGAGGATTATGTATCTTCTCATATGTCGTCAGAATTAACAAATTGGCCGAGCTACAATATCAATGAGTATCCTTTGAATTTCTTTGTTTGCTATCTCTGCTCTAAATACTAGTGAGTCTTCATGATGACTAACTACACTTGTTAAATCATCTTCATCAAATAAAATAAAAAGCATAACATTTTTTTCATAGATATGAGTGAAGATTCCTCATTCCAACTAAGTAGTTAAACTCACCACGTGTCGTTTTTTACAAATATTAGTGTTTTAAGCCATTATGTCTTCTCCAAAAATTTCAAAAGACTTAAAATAATCACATAAGCTTCGTATCCTCTGTTGTACCATTAATTCATAAACTACCAACACCACCCTTCGATGTGGAAATGGATTAAGATATTTCGAAGACATATCAATCTCATCCATATGCCTATTTATTAGTAATGTATTTTTTTTAAGTCGAAGATAAATTTACAGCCTGCCACGCTTGCAAATTAGAGAATTGGACTTACCGATCACCTCCTTGTTGTTTCATAAATGTCTTCAATTACCATTCTTAATCAAAATCTGAATTTATTTTGTAGAGCTATGCAATCCGATGTATCATGCCCATCATCATTCTGGTATTTACGAAATGATTACTCCGCTCATCTTTGGGTCTAGTTATTGGAGGAGGTCTTTGGAAATAAACATGGTTAATAGCTTGTTCGAAAATTATGGCTACATTTTTTTTAATTGTACAAAATAATCTAGTCTCACCCATTGATTCGACCTAACTATAGGCTGATGGGAATTAGAAGCCAACACTTGAGATGGTGTAGACCGAGGAGGTAAATTTGCTGATATTTTGGGTCGAAGATGTCCTTGATAATTCAATGATCTACCCTGGTAACCTTGATTTATAGGAGCGCTTCGTTGGGTGGAATGCCTTGGTGGTAGACTAGTTCCTCTTCAGACTCTTTTTGACTTCTCTACCTTAATATGCTCCTCTACTTGAGTCACCAAAGCCCCAAAAGTAAATTCCCTTCTCCTTGTAGTTTAGTTTGCTAAATCTTCGGGGAGCAACCCTTGCCTAAAAGTAGTACATTCCACTTGTGCATCCCACTTATCTAATTCATTCTTATTCAACATAAATCGTGTAGTATATTGTTTCAATTCTTTCCTAACTGTTTTCCACCATTGAATTATGGTGTCCCTATTTATCCGCATTTCTTTACTCCTACAAATTTCCATTGAAAAGTTGTGTAAAAAATCCCAAAACTAGTTATCGATCCTTTCAAAATCATATTATACCACTTCAAAGCTGTGCATTTGAAAGTATATGAAAAATGTCACGCATGACAATTTTTCTTCATTATGAAAACTTATCATGTAATTTTTAAATTTGTCTATGTGGTCATCAAGATCTTGTATCCCACTGAATTTTTCAACTTCAGCGATGTCGAAACGCATTAGAAGTGTCATTGATCTTATATCATCTGATAAAGGAGAAGTCCTCCAGTATACTTCTTCCCTATATTGGCTATCTTACAAACCATTACCCATGAGCGTATACAGGCTTTGATCCGAGAGATTAGTAAACTGTTTAACCATATTATATTCACAATCTGAAGTTTCAATCACAGATCTATATTCAAATAAATTCATGGACTTGCGATCCTTTCGATATTCACGACGTCGACTATCATGTCTCTTTGAATAATGTATGTCTTTTTACATTCTTTAAGAATCGTCTTTTTCAATATTTTTAAAATACCCATTAAAATCAGACCAAGGGGATTCACTAGTGTTGTATGGAATATAACGATGCTTATCTTCTTCTTCTTTTTTCCTTTTGAGGAGAATGATATCCCTGATTCAATTCGAACTATACCTCGCTTGAAGAATTCCATGACCTCTCGTCGGAATGATCCCTGAATTTCTTCTTACATTCATTCTCTGCACAAATAATCGTACTGTACCCGGTCTAACCACGTGCTCCCTCTACACTAGCTAGTCATCCAACTCAGCTATCTGCTATAGTAATTGATTCCTTCGATCATCAACATTCAGTTGATAATATTGATCATTCATGGGCTTCTCATCGACCCAAACCTGAACCACCTCTCATTCGACAAAACTCATCGATTGACTTGAACTTTGTGATTCATGATACCGCCTTACTTCGAACGTTCATATTTTCAATTTAAGATATTGAATATGGGTACCAAATCATACCTCCCATTGTGGTTGCCACAGATTTCTCTAGATATTTTCGTGAGTGAAAAAAGAGGTCTAACAATATTTATAGTTTGACTCAAAAATTTGTTGTAGAGAGAAATACGTTAAATAGTCTTTAGAGAGAGAAATTTACCAAGTGTAAAAAATATCCAGTCTTATTTTTTTCCAAGAAAAGTACATTTACTTATACGTGGCTTTTACAAGCAACAAACTAATATTTGTTACATGGATTTCTCACCCACTTTAGTACATTATATAAACACATTACTTACAAATTAAACATCTAGTCTTTTACACATATATTTCACACCAATTTTTCTCAAATACATTATTTATTTATTCTTTTACCCATGTAAAATAATTATTTTTAATCTTCTTCGTTAGATAGCATTTCTTGAAAGAAAATTATAAATAACTATGATATTCAAGTTGAGTACCGCAAGATAGAAAATAAGATGTATGATATCTTCACAAAACCACCAAATACACAGGTCTTCAAACAAATATTAAAAGCTCGAAAATTATGAGCTCGGTTTAAAAGAGATATTGTTGACACAAAATTTAGATAATATTAGAGATAATGATATGTTATATAACCAAATGAATTAAACATTTGAATAATATAATAATATTATTCAATTAGGATGTTATGGTAGTCAATTACGAAAATAATTAAAAAGCATTATATTTTGTTATATTTTGTATTCAAATGATAGTTCTCATATATATAAATATAATGGATCTATATCAAAAATAATATCAATAAAAATAATTGTTTTATATTTTATAAAACTTTAGTTAATGTAATAAAATATTTTTTATATAGCTAAAATTACGTGAACGCGAAGTAATAAAATCACATATACAAAAATAGGCACGTTTAATTAATTAATGGTATAGAAAATTATAGTAAACGATAGATAATTTTTCTTTGTGGGAGGCCGCCGAGACAATAACCTATAAATCAACGCCGGAACAGATTCAGCCGAAAAAATTGTATGCAGAACGATTCAAACTAATAATTTTTTATCATAAATTTTTTTTACTCAATCAACTCGACTAGCCTTGAGACGTAATTAAATTTATTCTTGGATTGTTATATTTAGGAGATCGTATCTTATTCCATTTATTGAATACAAACAGATTATTTACTTATGTAATACCGTAATAACTAGGTCTGTTAATGGTTCCGTAGAACCGAGAACCGAACCGATAAGGACCGGACCGAAACCGGACCGAACCTTAACGGTCCGGTTTACGGTTCCATTTTGAAAACCGAAACTGATAAGGAACCAAAATAGTAAAACCGATAAGAAACCGAACCGCTAGAACCGATTCGGAACCGACCGATAAAATAAATAAAAATAATATATATATATATAAGATAGTTACGATTCTTTTGGATTTTTTGTATGGAATTAAAAAAATAAATTTATTATATTTATATGGGTGAACGATTCCATGAGCTATTTTATATCAAAAACCAACAAAATACATTAATGCATGCTTAATAATGGTTTGGACACTTATTAATACGTTAATAATGGTGTAGAACAAAAGAAAAAAGAGTACACAGTCTCCGCGTATATATCAAAATATCAAATACACTGTAATAATCCCACCTAATATTTTTTTTTTTTATCAAATCTAACAGTTTATTAGACTATTTTATCATTCACAATAATCTCTGGAGTATTTCAGCCTTGATTTTGCGTATCAAAAGATACATCTGGAAACTAGACAATCCCTCATCTTGCAAGGATATAGCTCTCTCAGCTGTAAGTAGATCAACAACATATTATTATGCTTCTAATGCCGGTGATTTCTCGTGAATGAATGTTCCCACCGATTTGAACCAGCGCAACAGCTTCCTGTGTTCTTTTACATACAGCCATGCTTGGAGAAATGGAGACAAACTCTCGTTGATACCTCGCTCTTTTATGTACTTGTGGAGTTCTTCTCTCATCTTCTCATCAATGTCTTCGAAACTGGGGCCACTATACATTGGTGTAGTTACAACAAACCCAGATTTCTCCGGCTTCGGCCTTAAGGATACTGAATGAATCCCCCAGGCATCCTGGTATAGCCCGCAGAAAAAGTGTAAGGACTGGGTTTGACCCGGCTTGGAAATATCGACATCAACCAGCAAAGGACTCATTTCATCATCCTCTTCGCCTTAGCCGATGTCAGCCATCTGCATCACGTAGATGTTAATTTCCTCATGGCCATAAGTTCGATGGAGAACAGGGCCCACCGAGTCGAGTGAGCCTTTCAGTACTTCAAATGCAGAAGGAGTGCTCACTTTAGATGGAAGAGCCATTTTAGACACTTCGACGTAGTGATCTTTGAGGGAACGGAGCAATAATGAATCGACGGCAGAGGCGGAGATTTTGGTACTGAAACTAGCTTCGCTAAAGATCGTCCGCCATGGATGGCGTGTCGCAGTTCTTGCTATCAACCTTCTCCACATTTTGTTTTCTTCTCTCTCTCAGGTCTCAGCTACCTGGACTGAGCAAGCTTTGAATTTGAAACGGGGCCAAATCCCACCTAATATTTAAAAATTGTAAAAATGATTTAAAAATGTCTTTTACTTCAATCCCACATCGATATATTGGAAACAAGCAACCACCCACAAATTCTATATAAATAAAGGAACACAACCTACTTCGTAAGTTACCTCCCACAAAAGTCCTATTAAAAGAAATAGAAACATAGCCCACAAATTGTAGGGCTATACAATTAGTCTAAATTTTTACCAAAAAAACTATTATCGGTTTGGTAAACTGGATCGGACCGAACCGAACCGATTCTTATCGGTTCTGGTTCGGTTCTGCAAAACGGAACCGAAATGTTACCGGTTCAGTTCGGTTCGAACTGATAGCTTTAGCGGTCCGGTTCGGTTTTGCCAAAACCCGGACCGAACCGGACCGATAACCGCTCTAATAACCTAGTCCATTAATATATATATGTATTTATAATTCTTAAAGTATAACGTACAAATGAATTTATGACCGACTTGTCTGAGCGTAACTGCTTACACCGGAGACCGGAGGGTGCTCCAGTTGAAGAGGCTTCGACTATGTAGGCTTCAACTGCATAGATTTTTTTTGTAATAATATATGTAAGCTGATCTCCTATATTCAACAATAGAATGCAATTTTTTATATATTTTCTCTGACAAGAAAACCGATTTACTTACGAACCCGTTTAGTTGAAGTATGTACCATCATAATGTACCATCATAATTCCTACTTTATTGTCACGTTGTAGATCTATTTCCTTCATCATGATGATGATATAACATGTTATAGTTGTATTTATGTAATTATATAAAAATAGGCTTTTCATGCGGTATTTTATATATATATAAAAGTCCACCTTAAAATGGGACATATTTTATTTAAAAAAAACAACTTTATCAGTCTAATTTTATTTATAATTTTTTTTCTTTTTTTTAGAATATTTTTTGATATTTTTGGATAATTTTTTACCTCATTAACAACCTCTCACGTGGGAACGTTTTTTCTTTCTATTATTCTAAAACCAAAAGCGTTTTATTTTGTTATAACAAATTTTTTACTCTTTTTTATCGAAAAATAAATTCCATTAATTAGAAAATAATATAAAACTACATGTAATGTTTCGATAAACTTGGATCTTATTTTTTTTTAAAAGCAAAATAATACCTTTTATTACTGAAAATCCGATTCAGCCCATTAAAAGGGTCAACCATTAGATTCAATACAGTCAATAACCTAACCCTAAATTAATCAGAGACAAAACTCTTTCATCTTCCTCTTTCTATCGCCTCCCAATCACCAGCTCTTCCTCAATCTCTAACCAAACCCTAATCAGCAACAAACAGTCTCCAACAACCAAGTCATCAACACAATCAGACCCTTACGACATATCCCAGATCTAAACTCTCCAAAAAAGTTATGGCGAGCAACCCAGGAGGAGCAGATTGATTGTTGAAGAACACTTTCTGCTTACACTTAAGGGTCCACTTCGCGAGCCAATCCGCCGCTTGGTTCTGGACCCTTGAGATGTGAGTAATAGCCATACCAGGTCTCAACGCACCTCTGCAAAATCGCAAGATACAATCTTCAGGATCAACTCGAGAAGCAAGCTGATTGATAAGAATCTGGGAGTCAGATTCGACATCGACGCAGTTCCAACCCTCCTTAAAGCAGATAACAAGCCCTAACAACAAAGCTAGGGTTTCAGCCTGAAGCGGGGACGTCTTGCCAAGCAGATAACCATAGGCAGCCAAGATCACACCCTCCGTGTCCCTGAACACGATTCCAGCAGCTGACTCGCCGTTGTGGATACAAGACGCATCTACATTCAGTTTTATTCGACCAGATAACGGGCGAGGCCACTTCAGGTACATTGGCATAACCTTCTTTTTCATTGAGCTTTCGCATCCAAGAATAGAACCTGCACTATTAACACCAGACCAGTGCTTTAGGTTAAATGAACCATTAATGTCTAGACCCTTAATGATAGAAATAATTTTATCAATGGCCTTAGGAACACTCATACATATACCACTATGCTTAAACATGTTTCTGGCCTTCCAAATTATCCAAAATATGATTTGAGGAATTAAACGAGTAATATGAAATTTTGCCTTAGAATAGCTAAACCAGCATTTTAAAACATGAGAAACAACCATATTTCTCTTAATGTTAATCTTAAATGAAACTCAAAACCAGTTCCATATCTGCCAGGCAAAAGAACAACTTATGAACAAATGATTCATGTCCTCACAATGCTCACAGAAAACACATTTCGAAACCAAAGTAAAATGCCTTTTAATCATTATAGAGTCAACAGATACAAAATTCTGTAAAATCTTCCAAGTCATAAAAGAGAACTTTCTAGGGATTTTTGTATTCCATAGCTTCATATATATAGTTGAGACAGTGCACTTATCTCTTAATTGCTCCCATGTAGACTTCAGGTTAAAATGCCCATTGTCAGAAGCAATCCAGCGAATTGTATCCTCATTGTCAACAATGTAAGTATTCATAATTTTACTGACTCTATCAGAATCAATAAAGTTCAGAACATCATTCAAATACCAACCATTATTATGCCAATAAGAATTAACTTTTACATTTATGTACCAGGACACCCTTTACTCAGTAGCAATAGCTGGCATACCATGCCAAGAGTCCTTCCAGAAGTCGATATTGCCATTGCCCAAAGACCAGGTAACATTCTTATCCGCTTGATCTCTTATGCTGCATAATCTCTTTCATACAAGAGATCCCTTCATATTAACATAAAGAGGATGATTGCATTTACAGTAAATATTATTCATTGCATTAGCCCACAGACTATCATTCATTCTGAATAAGAACCACAACTTTTGAGAAAAGCAATTCTGCACATCCATAATGGACCTAACATTCAGACCACCCTCGTTAAATGGCTTACAAATGTAGCTCCAAGTGGACCAATGAATTGCCTTCTGACCATGCTTAGATCTCCATAGGAAACTGTTATAAATCTGATTAATCTTATAGATGATGGACTTAGGCAGATCACAGCATTGCAACCAATAGTAAACAATAGGCAGAAGAACATTAGTGATAAGAGAAAGCCTACCACCATAGGATAGAAATTTGCTCTTCCAGATAGAAATTCTGTCATTAATTTTATTAAGCAAAGGAAGAAATACATTGGCCTTATTATTATTAGCAATAGTAATTCCAAGATGAGAAAGAGGAAGAAAATCAACCTCAAAACCAGTCTGAAGTTTAAGCTCTTGCCTCCTAGAATAGTGAAGCTTACTAGATACAATTAATTTTGTCTTAGTCTTGTTTATAGCTTGACCAGAAGCTGCCTGATACAAATCTAGAAAATTGCTAAGTAAAGTTATAGAAGAAGACATGCTATTAGAGAAAATTAAGATGTCATCCGCAAACATTAAGCATGGAATAACTAAAGAACATCTTGAACTGTACCCAATAGAAGGATTAGTTCTGAAAAGATTATCAAGACCCCTACTAAGAAACTCTTCACTAAGGATAAACAGGCTAGGAGAAATAGGATCTCCTTGCCTAATACCTCTATTCATTTTGAAATAATCATAGGAATCCCCATTAATAAGCACAGAAATATGAACATCAGATATTAAACTTTTAATTAGATTAACAAATCCACTATTAAAACCAAAAGAGTATAAAACCTTTAAGATAAAGGAATGAGACAGCCTGTCAAAGGCTTTAGACATATCCAATTGGACAACCATATTACCCCTTTTAGGCCTTTTATTAATGTCAAAAAGTAATTCCTTAGCCAAGAGGATATTGTCATGAATTAACCTTCCCTTAACAAAAGCAGACTGACACTTAGACACAACTTTAGAAAGAATAGCAGACATTCTAGAGTTCACAAGAGCAGAAAATATTCTATTAACCATAGTGCACAGTCCAATTGGTCTATAACTATCCCACCAAATTGGATTAGAATTTTTAGGAATTAAACAAATCCCTGTAGCAAATATACTAGAAGGAATAGGACATCCATTAATATAGGTATTGAAAGCCATGCATAGGTCAATTTTAATAATCTGCCAACAAGATTTAAAAAACATCAGGTTAAAACCATCAATTCCAGGGGCACTGTCCCCCTTCATATTACAAATAACACCCCAAATTTCATCCTCAGTAACTTCACAGAGCAACAAACTATTGTCCTCAGACGAAACCAAAGTAGGAATACAGCCAAAATGCAAATCATTTAAAAGTCTGACCTCTTCATCTTTATCATTATAGGGATCAGCAGTAAGAATACTTTTGAAGTAGCTAGCAGCAGAGACACCATTCCCTTGCTTATCCAGGATCCAAGTATCACCATCTCTAACACTTCTTATCTCATTCATTCTTTTTTTCTTAGCAATATAACTGTAAAAGATTTTAGAATTAGCATCACCTTCATGAAGCCAGTTGTTAAAGCATTTTTGACTTAGGAAGGATTCTTCATTCCTTAGAGCCTTGATATATAAAGCATTAGCCATAGATAAGTTAGAAGCAGACTGCAAATCATTGTTAGAATAATGTATAATTTCCATGGCTTTGACCTTAGAATCTGCCTCTTTAACACTATCAAAAATATTACCAAACTTTTCATTGCTCCATTTCTTAAGACACCCCTTCAATCTTCTGAGCTTATACCAGAAAGTTTTACTAGGATGACTAACCAGTGGCATACTCCAATCCTGCAACACAGTACTTAGAAAGGATTCATCATTACACCAGAAGTTTAAAAATCTAAAATTCTTTTTCCTATTAACATTATTTATATCATTGTTAGTCTTAGCCATAATTAAAAGAGGCGCATGGTCAGAACAAGTTCTGGCCATGTGCAAAACCTGAGTATTTGAAAAAACCTCCACCCATTTGTCATTAACAAGAGCCCTATCCAGCCTTCTCCATTTGTTACCTCTTGCCCAAGTGTACTTAGAACCTCAAAAACCACCATCAAGAAGATTACAGCTTCTGATCATATCATTAAAGTCATTCATGCTAGATTGACTAGAAGTAACACACCCCAACTGCTCATCATGCATAGAAATAGTGTTGAAGTCCCCTACACACATCCAAGGCTTCTCATTAACACAGATAGACTTAATACAGTTCCAGAGATCCACCCTTTGCAATCTACTACATTTTGCATAAACAGCACTAACATAAAATAACTCATTTATATTAGGATACTCCCACTCCATGTGAATACACTGCTCATCATTAAGAATGACCTTAATGTTAACCTCAGAGACCCAAAAAATCCACAACTTGTCAGATATGTTAGCAACATATTTATCAAAACCCAGAACTTCAGCAACAACATTAATCCTTTCACCTTTAGACATAGGCTCTTGAATCACCATGACTTTGATATTTTCAGAACTCTTAATTGATTTTAATCTTCTCAAGGTGGGTCTGTTAGACACACCACGAGCATTCCAGTTAATCACTTTGATCATTATCAGAGTATGATTTGCTAGTTTTGCCTCTTAACTCAAGAGACTTGATTCTTAACTTTTCTTTTGATCCATTTTTCTTTGCAGATTTCAGCCTAGAAGAAAGAATCTCACTGAAGCTATTCTGTGGAGAGCAGCTACCCCTATTAGGATCTGGAGATTCACAATGTTTCAATTTATTAGAAGTCATTGTATTTGTATCATGAGAGTCCTCATCAACATATGTAATTTCTTCAATCTTCTTTAAAGCTTCAATCACACCATTACTAGTATCACTGCTTGTATTACCAATATTAGAATTCTGATTAACAATATTATCAACATTGGCAATCAAATGAGAATTCTCTTCATTGCTTTCCTTTATTCCATCCTCTAAATCATTTTGCACAACAATTGATTTCAGTTTCCTTTTATAAACTTTAAGAGTTTATTTAGTAATCTCCCTAGCAACAGATGGTCCCATATCAACAGATGGAACCAATTCCTCAGAATTCTTACTAATCACAACATTATCAACCTTATCTCCAATGATCTTATTACTAATCTGACTATCAGCCTGAACCATATTCTTTTCCAAGACCTCACGAGCCCTATCCTTCTTACAATCAGAACAAGAATGTCCTATATGGTAACAGTTAGAACAATACAGCGGAACATTCTTATAGCTAATTGATATCCAGTAGCCATCGTTAACCCCAAAACCAATCCACATTTGTCTTTGTAAAGGTTTCGAAACATCAACTTCTACCTGTGCGTAACATACACCCGCATGGGCACGGTTCTCATTAGGCACGACAACCTTATACACTGGGCCAATAGCAGAGGCTATTTCATGAATCAGATTAGAATCAAACAGACATTCTGGCAGATGTTCAAACCTGACCCACAGCAACACAGTTGGATCTTCGATCTTTTTATTGAAATTGTGTCTCCATCTCAGAACCCTCATCACCATATCATCAAATCTCCATATGCTACGAGACCAGAGCTTTGCCACATCTTCTTTTAAAACAAACTCGAAGAAGATATGATGAGAATCCCATACCTTGTACCAATATGAACCACAAAATTTCAAATTTTCCAAAAAAGCATCTAACTTCTGCTTCTTTGGAATACCAGTACTGAATTTTCCAATTAACGTTGTTTTAGAGTTTTTTAATAGACTCTGTTTAACTTCTTCACTAAACTGAACAGAGAATTGTTGCTCTATTTTGTGAATAAATTCAGACTTATAAGTTTTTGCGTTATCACCTGTCTTGAATAACTCGACAAACTTCCTATTCAACTGATTAGGCATACCGGTCACCGGACGAAGAGCCGAAAACTCTTCATTATTCATATCCATAATCTTGAAGACTTATAGTGAACTGCTCTGTTTTCATTCACTGCACTAACAGAACAAACAAATCAGAACAAACCGTTAGAGAACAGTTAAAGAATCACCAAATAATCTGAAGAAACAGAAAAGAACAATCTGAAAGAAACTATCAGAATCAAAATGATGAAGGAAAACGCTTGACAAACTGATTCAATCGCCAAACTCAAATCAGAGATTGATTTCAAGAAAATCGAAGAAGAACCAATAACAATCTGAAGAATCAGATAATGAAACAAAAATGAAATGAGCAGATTAGGCAGAGGAAGGAGACGAAAGAAGAAGGCCAACGCCCACTACAATCCGGCGAAAAAACGGCGAAGAAAGAGGAAGAAAACCTGGATCTTATTTTCATCAATCATTTTCATCAATCATTTTGATGAAGAAATTATTCCACTAATTAAAAAATAATATAAAATTATATATTTTTTGGTTGAAGGTTAAAAAACGATAACAGGATTTTGAAGAGAAATTGGATTAGATCATTATCGTTTTTCAGTTTTTTTCTTCATTTTTATTTCAAATCACATAAACTCGAAGGAAGAAAAAGTGATGAAAAATTTAGGGATTGATTATCAAAATCGATCAATTTAAAAACCAGAGAAATCACTAATTCATTATTATCCCTTCAAAAACTAGAGAAATCGATCATTTGAACGGGAGTTAAAGAATCAGTAGTTTTTCATTTGTTTCTTATTCGAGTTCGAATTCGTTTCTTATTCGAGTTAAAGAATCAGGAGAT
Organism: Limnanthes douglasii subsp. nivea; assembly: GCA_036936605.1. NCBI lineage: Eukaryota > Viridiplantae > Streptophyta > Magnoliopsida > Brassicales > Limnanthaceae > Limnanthes > Limnanthes douglasii. The sequence goes on from JAUPFV010000001.1 coordinate 339,609,463, forward strand.
AAACCATTTGTTTCTTATTCGAGTTCAAATTCATGAAGTTGAGAAAATCACAACAACATATGAAGTAATTTTTGAAATCAAGAAATAATTCATATCAAAACTCAAAGATAATGATTCAAGAATCATGTTACTCAAAATCAATATAAAATTTAAAATATATGCACTTTCCAAAGATAAAGTAAAAAATCAAAGTCAATCGATTGTGATTTTTTTTTTTGGTATAAAAAGCATTAAATTGATATTGTAAAAAGTACATGAGTTCGGGAGGCAAGTGCCTCATTACAGTGCTTAATCCGGGTAGGATTGAGCATACTTTAGAATAGAAATTAAATTACAATTGTGTTAAGAACGAGTTTTGGTGAATAGCATGCTAGCCGGTGAACCTGGCTTTAGTTCCTTTGAATCGGTATCTGAGGTCGGATAGTACATGCTGCGCTATGCTTGTGAACGGAGATTGCTTGTTATTGAAGATTCTGTCGTTCCTTTCTCTCCAGATGTAGTAGACTGTGGCACAGAATGCAGTTTTCCAATGGGCTTTGTCGTCTGTTGTGCTATTCCAGTTGCATGCTTGGTCGAGCCACAATGGCCAGGAGGGAGGGGGTATAGGAAAAAGCAGCTTTTGAGCTAGAGATTCCCATACCGCGCTGGAGTATGGACAGTGGGCTAGGAGGTGATCTGGAGTTTCATGTGAGGTTTCGCATAAAACACAAGTCGGGGGGGAGTCTAACCCCCACGCGATGAGTTTATCTCGAGTAGAGAGTTTGTTGTTGATGGCAAGCCAGGTGATGAAAGAGTGTCTAGGGATTGAAAATTTGTGCCAGATAAGAGAGAACCACGGGATTTTGTTTCTGATTGGTCTGAGGCAGTTGTATGTGCTTTTTATGGAGAAGGATAGGTTATTTTTGTTGGGGAGCCATATGAATGAGTCCTTATCCAAGGAGGGGGGGGAGGTTTTGGATGGCAGATACTATTTCTGAGAGGGAGGAGTTAAGAGTTCTGCTGGGTGATCTGGCTTGGGGGGGCCATCTCCATTGACCGCTATGGTTGAGGTCTTTCACCCTTGTTAAGTTCCTGAGGCGAGATAGGGATTGGATTGAGGGTCCGTACCGGTTAATCAAAGAGGTGGGGAACAGCCACGGGTCATGCCATATGGAAGTGTCTTCTCCGTTGCCTATGGCGACTCTGTAGAGGTTGGCTGCTACTGGCCTGAGGTTGAGTATCTTACGCCAGCTCCAGCTCTCATTGGGCGGGATGGGAAGCGTCCAGAGGCATTTGTTTTTTATTTTTTCTGTTAGGGTCCATTTCGTCCAGAGGGAGTTCTCGTTTTTAGTAAGGATGGACCAAAAGAGTTTGAGGGTGGCCGCCTGATTCCAGATTTTTAAGTCTGGTATCCCAAGGCCACCCTCTTCTTTGGACACGACTATTCTTTCCCAGGCGATTCTTGAACCTGTTACCTTCATTTCTGAGCCGGACCAGAGGAATCTGCGTAAGAGTTGCGAGAGCTCTTTGAGGACTCTGATTGGAAGGATGAAGATTGAGGACCAGTACACCTGAGTTGAGAAGAGGACTGAGGTGATCAGCTGGAGGCGGCCAGCGTATGAAAGGTGTTTCGATGTCCAGGAGTTGATTCGGTTAGTGATTTTGAGGAAAAGGGGTCTGCAATCGTTATATGTGAGGCGGGAGGTAATGAGGGGGACTCCTAGGTAACGAACAGGAAGGGATCCTTCAGTGAAATTGAGAAGGGAGAGGATTTCTCGTTTGATGTTAAAGGAGGTCCCTGAAAAGAAGGCTTGGCTTTTGGCGGGGTTTAGGTGAAGGCCTGATAGGGTTTCAAATTCATGAAGGCCTTCGAGGATGAGGCTGATGGAGGGAGAGTTTGCTCTGCAGAGGATGAGCAGATCGTCTGCGAAGGAAAGATTGATGATGCGCAGCTTTTGGCATTTCCAATGGAAGCCGAAGGATGGGTGTCTGCTTTTTTCCTGGAGGATGCTGGAGAGTACCTGCATTACCATAACAAAGATATACGGGGAAAGGGGGTCTCCTTGCCGGAGGCCTTTGGCACCTTGGAAGTAACTGGAGTTTTTGCCGTTTAAGCAAACAGTGTAAGAGGGAGTGGTGATGCACTGGATGATCCAGTTGATCATGACTATAGGGAAGTTCATGGCAAGAAGAATGTCAAGCACAAGCTCCCATCTAACGTTATCGAAAGCCTTCCTAAGGTCTATTTTGAGGGCGCACCTCGGGCCTTTACGGTTAGTGTGATAACCATGCAGGAGGTTTTGAGAAAGGAGGATATTGTCCACTATAGATCTTCCAGGGATGAAAGCGGATTGGGAAGGGTCAATTAGGGTTGTGAGGGCAGGCTTGATGCGATTAGCAATGATTTTGGAGATTGTTTTGTAAATCACGTTGCAACACGCAATTGGTCTATAATCAGAGGGATGGGTGGGGGAGTCCGTTTTGGGGATAAGAGCTATAAGGGACTTGTTCCAGTTGGGATTCATTCTTCCTTTTGAAAAAAAGAATTTGACACCCTCACAAACATTTTGACCTACCGTTGTCCAACAAGATTTAAAAAAATCAGCGCTGAATCCGTCTGGGCCCGGGGCCTTGTCGCTATTTATTGCGAAAAGGGCTTGCTTTATTTCCTCACTAGATATAGGCTTGATCATGTCAGGGATAAGGTTCTGGGGGACGGAAGGTTTAAGAAGGTTTCGGATACGCCTCGGGCCTGGGTAGTCTTTCGAGCTTGGGGATCCAAGCTGGTTGAGGAAGAAATTTTTGAAGGTTGTTTTGATGATATGGGGGTTAGAAGTTATGGAGCCATCCTCCTTTGTGATGGAGAGAATTTTATTCCTTGCTCTGCGAGCTCGAATACTATTATGGAAGAATTTGGAATTTTTGTCACCAAGCTTAAGCCAGGTTTCTCTAGATTTCTGTTTGAGGAATGATTCCTCCGCTCTGCTATAGAATATGTATGAGTCAGAGGCTTCTTTCTCCAGGGAAATTAATTGCTGGTTTGAGGGGGAGTTGAGGAGGTTTTCTTGGGCTTGGGCGAGGATGGTTCTGGCCTTCTCCACTCGGTCACTGATGTCACTAAAAGCTGTTTTGTTTAGAGAGGTTAGGGAAGGGGCGAGCCGGGAGAGTTTTGTGACTAGGTTTTCCATAGGGTTTTGATGGGTGGGAGGGTGCCAGCTGAGGTGGATTAGTTCCTGGAAACTTGGGTGGTACTTCCACATGTTGAAGTATTTGAAGGGGTGTGGGGTAGTTGAGTAAGGGGTCGTAAGGTGGATGATCATAGGGGTGTGATCGGAGGTCAGAGGGATGTCGTAGTGGGCGAAAGAGTTAGGGTAAATATCGTCCCAAGAGGCGTTAATCAAGGCGCGGTCAATTCTAGATGAAATTGGGTTGGACTCTTGTTTATTGAACCAAGAGAATTGAAAATCCGAGGAACGGAGGTCCTCGAGATTACAGATTCTACAACAGTTATTGAAGGCATCAATGGAGCTGTTCCATTGGGGGTCCAGACTGGTTTTTTCGTGAGGGCTTCTAATTGCATTAAAATCCCCAAGCACGATCCAAGGGGTGTTGGAATTATGAAGGGCAATGGATTGGAGCTTGTTCCAAAGGGGGAGGCGGCTAGTGTGGTCATTAAAGCCATAGACAGTCGTTAGGTTAAATCTAGTTTGTCTGGCGGTCCAGTAAATAGAACAGTGCATTGTCTGGGCCGTTGATTCTAACATCTGGAGACTGCATACACTGGGATTCCAGGCTATCCAGATTCTTCCCAGGAGGTGGGAATCATGGTTAGTGTGGTAATGCCAGTATGGTAGCATGGTTCTCATAATGTTTTCAGTATTATGGGCTTTGACTTTAGTTTCTAGGAGGCATATGATGTTAATACTATTCTTAAATACTATGTGACGAACGTCCTTTTGGCGAATGGGGTCATTTAATCCTCTTACGTTCCAACATGCAAATTTCATTAAAAAATAACAAGGAGATTAAAAGGAGGTTAATACATTTTGGGGTTTTCCCCGAACATACTTGAGCGAGTAGCGTTATTTGCTGCTTTTGGTCTTGGTGATGTGACCTCCGTAGATGAAGGTTCTCCTTCTTCGAGTCCTATCTGGGCTGCTGCCGGGGTGTTGCTTGCTATGATGTAACTCTTGGTCCAACTGCTTTGGAGTGTCATCTGTCGTAATGTCTCCGGAGTGGGTGTTTCACTATTGCTCGAGTCAGATAGTGTGATGTGAGGTGGGTTGTTCATTGGCTCTTTTCCAGGGCGGTGGGTGGAGGGGTTTGCTGTGTGAGCAGGATCCGCAATTAGGTGGCAGGCAGCCGCCGCGTGTCCAAAAGAGAGACATCGGTTGCAAATGGTGGGGAGGCCTTGGAATTCTACTTGGATGACGTGGTTTCTTCCCAGGCATCTTATGGTGATGGTGGAGGGGAAGTTTGCGGTGGCTTGCATTATGATGCAGATCCTGGCATAGCTTAATCGGGTTCGGTCCGCCGTTTGGCTGTCGACGTATATGGGGGTTCCTAAGTAGCTACCCAGTATTCCGAATCCCTTTTCCGTCCAGAGTTCATGGGGCATGCCATGGAACTTGACCCAGAGGGGGATCGCCTTTAGGGCTTCTCTTGTTAGGGTTTCCATTGGCTCCCATCTCTTTAGGAAGACTGGATGGCTACTAAAAAACCAGGGGGATTTTTCTAGGACTTCTGTTGCGTTGTCCGCTGTGGAAAACTTGAAGAAATAATGACCGGATGGGGTGGGTTTGCATTCCTGGAGTCCATAAGTACTCCAGATTTGGTTTGCTAGTGTTTGGACGTGGGATACTGCTCTTTTCTTCGAAAGGAAGTATCCTGAGAGACATTTTGCCCAGTCTTCTTTGTTTCCTGCTATCGCATCATCGGGGAAAACAAGGGTGCCTTGTTCTATGAAGATGTCGTCGGTTTTTTGGATTTTCATGGGGGATCGGGGGTCCGGTTGCGCTACGATGTGAGCCCATGACCTATTTGGAGCTCCCGCGTGATGGATATTAAGCATTGAGGCTGATTCGGCTACAAGATGGGGGGGGATGCTGCTGTTTTTTCCTCGGAATTGTCGGAAGGCGCTGTTTTGTCTCCAAGGGTCAGAGGGGTCTGGTCGGATTCCAAGAGGGCGGTGGGCCTTCGAAGGTCTAGAGAATGCGTATCCTTTGCTATTTCGTCCAGGGAAGGATTCAGGAAAGGTTTTAGGGGAAGGGATCGGATTCATTTTTGGTGTTTGGGTTGGTAGCTGAGCGGTCGCATGGATGATGGTGGATGGTTGGTTCTGGATTCTGGGGAGGGGCGATAGGGCTTTACTAGCCTGTATGGCTTGTTGGAGGGTGAATACCGCCGTGGAGAGGACACTGGTGCGAGGGGAGTTGGTTTGGGTGGGGAGGGTTGGAGGGTGGGCATTGTTGTATAAATAACGGCTGGTTATGGATGTGGTTTCCACGATCGAGGGGGGAGGGGCTAGTGATAGAAAGCTTGCCAGGGTTGGGTCGTGCATGCAGATAGGGTTTGCATGCGCTGGGAGTTGCTTGCATGGGGCTAGGGTTAAAGGGTTTGAGAAGGAGGAAGAGGCAGAGCTGCTTGATTGATTTGAGGGCGGTTGAACCGGTTGGGAAGATTGAGGCGGAGCAGGTGGAGATGGCTGGGGGTTGATCTGAGAAGTTCGCGCCAGACCAGGAATGGAGGCCGATTCACTTCCATGCAGGCCCGACTTTGAGAGAGATTCCGGAGTGAAGATATTGGGCCGCGGATTGTCTTCGATGTCTGTGATGGCTTTGAGGAGTCTGTTGTTGCTGTCGAAGATTGCTTGAAGTTGCTGGTCTCTTGTCGGCGTCGGTTCGATTTCCGATGGGTCTTTTTCCTCCGAGCTTTCTAGGGCGATAGGTTTTGTTCCCGGGGGGGATAGGGACAGAGGGGAAGGGGCTCGTTCCTGCATGTCGGAGTCAGAGATCGGCTTAGGCAGATGCTTGCGATTGGGAGAGATTGGTGGAGGTGAGCCATGCACGGACAGAGGTAGTCCATGCATGCCGGCTGTTTGCGGGGGTGAGATGGAAGAGGGTGATGAGGACCGGGTTTCCAACGACAGGGATGTGCTTGGACTGGATGGTCTCGAGGAGGTGATCGGTGAAGGAGGGGCGTGTTTCTCGTTGAATCGGGGAGTGATCTTTCGGTTGGGGCGCCTGGAGGAGGAACTCCGTCTTGTTTCCACCATTTTTGGGATTTGAGAGTGAGATGAGGAGTAGTGCCGTAGGGAGAGGCGGCTTTTAGAGGGGATGAGCGTTGAGAGGGTTTTGGAAGGTGGTGCTGGGGATGAAAAGGAGGAGAGAGTTGGAAAGGGTGGAGATTTTGTGGTAGGGTTGAAATAGATCGGGTAGGGCGGGAGGAGAAAGTGGAGGGCAGTGGTTTGCGGTGGAGGTTGAGTGGAAACAGTGTGGGCTGTTTCCGGTTTGAAAGAGGGCACAGAGGGAGTTTTCGTGAGATGGTTTTCAGTGGGGGAGGTTAGAGGAGTGGGGGCGGTTTTTGTGTTTTTTGGTAACTGTTTGTTGGTTTGCAGAGTGTGTTTAAGGTTTTGAAATGAGCGGTGGAGAGGAGAGTTTACGATGGTGAAGTGGAAGAAAGGTTGAGTATTTAAGGGAGAGAGGGAGGTAGGCGGTAGGCGAGGGGGTAGAAGAGACTCGATATTAGAGGTAGGGTTATGCTTGTACGTTAGAAGCAAAATTAATGAAGAGAGAGGGTAGTGAGCATTAAATGCTGTGCATGCTTTGCTCTCTTGGTTGGTCAAGAGGGGAGAGAGACAAGCACAGCAAAAGGAATGTAGATCCAGGTTGGGTTTCTTGCTATTGGGTGGGTTTTTTCGAGGCAGTGCAGCGGGAGATGGGGAGTGATTTCTCGGGTCTGAAGCCATGGCCGGTGCAGCTTGAAGGAGAGAGAATTGGGTGCCGTGCTTCGTGTTTATGGCGACTGTCTTGGAAACGCAACCGACGTGATTGGCTGACGTTTGGAGGCTGGGCGTGGAGGTGTATTCATGGGGCATTAAAGCCTCTGTCTCTGTCATTAATAGGGGCGTGGTGACCTCCATTAATGACGAATAAGGGAGAGTAGAAGGCTGATCGCCATCTGCTGTTTGACAGAGAAGGTGAAACGCTTTTTCGTATTTATTATTTCGCTTGCCGATAGAGTTTAGGAGTTGATTCCTTATCATCGGTGGCTGGGTTTTCTTTGAAGGTTTAAGGGACTCCATTAATGGAGGTTGAGAGTGAGAGTGTGGGACTTGGAGAGATTTCGAATTTCTTGATGAGTAAAGGGTGGCATTTCCTTCCCCATCTGCAAGCCAAAAGGCTTGTAGTGGGGATAGAAGATGAAGAGTTAATAAGATCAGGCTTGAGTTTTGCAATGGAGGTGAAGATGGGTTAGGTTTCTAGAGAGTTTCTCTCTCTAGAAAAAACTAGCCGTTAGGTTAGCTCTATCTTTATCTGTAAGAGATTACTTTGTTTATAGCAATTAATCGATTGTGATTTAAGAAACAACCTCATTTGTTTTGTATTTGACTTGTGATTCAATCACGATTAAGAACGAAATAGGTAAAACGATTTCTCTATTCAGTACACATGGTTTCTTATTGATATAAATTTCTTGTAATTGTTGTTAGTTTATTACAACTCTATTTTGATTTTAGAAAGTGAATATTTAGGCTATATTTAGGTAACAAATTTTTGTTGATTAAGTGTTTACTATTTTTTTTATTAAGGATAACTAGATTCGGATTGTTCATCGTTCCGTACATTTGTTATTTCTTTTTCAAGTTTGGATAGTAATTGTTTTCATATAACTTAAAGTGTGTAACTAATGGTGTATTAACCGAGTTGACATTCTTCATATTGAACGGTTCAAGAACAAGTTCAATATATTTCTCTTGCGATACCCGTAACTTTCCTACTATCCTATCTTAAGTAATCTCTATGCCTAAGATATGGTTTGTTGGACCCAAATCTTTCATGTCAAATGATTTGGCTATGTCTTTTTTGAAACTGATAATTATCTTAGTATCTTGCCCAACTATCAACATATCATCTACATATAAAAGAAGTATGATGAACTTACCTCCAGGGAACATATCATCTACATATAAAGGAAGTACGATGAACTTACCTCCAGGGAACTCTCTGAAATAGACACAAGGGTGAGTTCGTTTATACCCATTTTTTTTTATCATAAACGAGTCAAATTTATGATCACACTGCCTTGATGTTTGTTTGAGCCCATAAAGACTCTTCTTCAGCTTACAAACATGTTTTTATTTCCCTCTCTCTTCAAAACATTCAGGTTGGTCCATGTAGATTTCTTCATGCAAGTCACCATGTAAAAATGTCGTTTTTACATCAAGTTGTTCCAACTCAAGATTTAGACTTGTAGTTAAACCCAATACAGTTCTGATAGAAGTCATCTTGACAATAAGAGAAAATATTTCATCAAAATCAATACTCTTTTTCTGGTTGCATCCTTTTATTACAAGTCTAGCTTTCCGCTTGACAATTTTCTCAGCATCTGTTTTTTTCTTGAAAACTCATCTATTCTTCAAGACTTTCTTTCCATTAGGAGGTTTTACCAGCCCATATGTTTCATTATTTTTCAAGGAATTCATCTCTTCATTCATTTCCTCAACCCAAAGATGTTTCTCTTCATGAGATAACACTTCTTGATAATTTTCTGGCTCGTCGTCTTGAGTGACTAGAATAAACTCTGAGCTTGGATACTTTGTTGAAGGTTTTCTCTCTCTAGTTGACCTTCGAACCTGTATGTCCTCCACATGAGGGATAGTTTGCTCCCCCTGCTCATGAACTTCTCCATCAAGTATGGTCTCATTAGAATAATCGATAACAACATGATCTTGTAAATCACCACCAAATGGAACATCCTTAATATCATTAGGAACCAACTCAGTATTATCAGTTGTTTTCTGATTTGTATAAGGAAAAATAAAATAAGGAATACCATTAGTAGTATTAAAATATATATATCAAAAGTAGAAGTTAACCTTGTACTCAAAAGATCTGCACCCTCTCGTTCTCAAAGAATACAACATCTCTACTTTTCACTACTTTATTCTTCTCAGGATCATAACGTCTGAAGCCATACTCTTCATCACCATATCCAACAAAACCACAAGGATTAGTTTTTTAATAAAGTTTGGATCTTTGTTCTTATTGAACATGCATGTATGCCTTACATCCAAAAACTCTAGAATGTGAATATATATGATCATTTCCTTTCCATACTCTCTCATGGATATCAAAATCAAGATGTTGATGGAGCTCTATTAATCAAGTATACAACACAATTTACTGCGTTAGCCCAAAATGTCTTAGGAAGTTTAGACATTTCTTGCACACATCTCACCTTCTCTACAATGGTTCGGTTCATTCTCTCTACAGCTACATTATGTTGTGGTGTACCTGGTGTTGTCCTTTCATGTCTAATACCATACTGTGAGATATAATTTTTAAAATCGTTCGAAATATACTCACCACCATTATCAGATCAAAGACGTTTTAACTTTCTTCATGTCTCCCTTTCTACCATGACATGAAATTTCTGAAAAATCTCGAATACTTGGTTTTTTCTCAGCAACATGTATACCCAAGTTTTTTTAGTAACATCATCAATAAATGTAACAAAATACTTGTTGACTCTAATAGAATCCACTTCCATTGGACCACAAAAATTAGAGTATTCTAACTCTAGCCTTTCTTGGTTCTAGTATACCTTTTTGAAAACAAAACTCTATGTTTCTTTCCTGCCAAACAATAGTCACATGGATCAATAATAATAATAGTTCTGTACATATGAATGAGTGACTTAATTTCCAAGGTTTTCATCTTATTGTTACTCATGCATCCTAGTCTTTGATGCTCCAAATTAGGGGAATTCGTTTCCTCAACTGCATTCAGTTCACCAAAACATATACCCAAATATGTCGTATACAAAGAGCAACACAAATTACCCCGAGAAACTATCGTTGAACATTTGGACAACTTTCACTTACCATCACCAAAAGTGTGATGGAAACCTTCTTTATCAAGTACATTTGTAGACAAGAATTTCAGACGTAGATCCGAAATATAGCGCACATCCTATAGTGTAAGTATGTACCCAACACAGGTCTTCACACGAATATCACCCAACCCAACAATATTAGCTGAGCTCTGAGTTCCCATTTTGACACTACCGAAATCGCCATTTTTTAGTTCAAAAAATATTCCCTATTTGGAACACAATAATATGAAGCACCTATATCTACAAGCCATTTTGAATTTGAACCACCAACATGATAACACTTACCAATAACACAAAGTAATGATGCATCATCATTACTAGTAGAAGCACAAGCTGCAGTATTTTTATTATGACTTTCATCTTGTGAATCTAAATTGTTACCTTGTTCTTTCTTCCATTTGTAACAAAAAATTTGTATATGACCCCGTTTTCCACAGTAGTAGCATGTCCTATTGTTATTCCAATCTCTGGACTTGGATTTTCCCTTTGAGTTGCCACAAAATTCGGAACCTTTAATTTTGCTTCTTCTTCTATTCTTAGTAACAAGAGCTTGTGAATTGTCAACTCCCATCTCTTTTCTTCTAATATCTTCATTGAAAATAATTTCTTTGATAAATTTTAAAGATAGAACACCATCTCGAGCAGATTTGCTAATAGTCAAAACCATAGTCTCCCAACTATCCGGTAACGAACTCAATAGACATAAAGCATGTAGCTCATCATCAAGAGCAATATTCATAGTAGTAAATTTGTTAATGATATCTTGAAAATCACTAAAGTGTTCAGAAAATGACTTACCACTTTTTAACTTTGGTTTGAAAAGTATTTTAATAAAAAAGGCTTTGTTATGAGCTATCTTTCTTTCATAAAGACCTTCTAATTTCTTCCAAAGATCATACGGGTCAGAATCTTGAGAAATATGGTTGAAGATGCTAAGATCAACCCATTGTCAAATAGTCCCAAGGCTTTTTTTTCAACTTCTCCCAATCTTTGTCGTGCTTGTCTTGCGGTTTTACTGGTTTAGCAGAGTTACCATTAACATCTTTAACTGACTCAATTGGATCAAACACATCCTTGCAGTATAGGAGATCCCCCATCATCGGTCTCCAGATAAAATAATTTGTTGATGTTAATTTAATCATGGAGTTACCATGACTACCATGATTGTAATTCATATTCTCTAAAAAAACTGATAGATCTGATACCACTGTAAATCCTAACTCAACAACGGTAAAAAATAATCAGTGGAAACCAATATACACGCAAGTTTTATACGTGGAAAACCCCCTTCAATGTGAAGAGTAAAAAACCACAAGACGGATTAGGATTCCATCCTAAACACAGTCTCACACAGATCTACAAACCCACCAACGATTATACAGAATAATAAATAACAAAAGAGAAGCAAAAAAGGGGAAAAATATCACCGAAACTGCAGGTCTGTTTGCAGTGATTTCTCCCGATCTGTAGGACCAGTTCACAATTCAACTGGCAGATTGAAGCCCTGATGTCTTAAACACACTGCCAAACGTTCAACCTCTTTACAGTGACTGCACTGAACATATCCGAAAACTAAAAATTGAAAAATACTCTCTCCTTTTGTATTCTCGAAAATCTTTCTCTCTATTTGTTTTTGTGTATCTTTTTAGGTGTGTACGTCTCTTATCTCTAGCCCCATATATATAAACCTAAGGAGATAAAAACCCTAGGTTATAAGTTGGGCTTAATTGGGCTGGACCCTAACAGCTTCGCCACGCCCCACCCTGAGGTGATATCGCCTCACCTCGCCTCACCACGGCCGCCACGTGACAACTGAGACTCCCAATATAAAGCACACTCAATTATATTTTGAACTTCTTTTCATTGAAAATATGTTACAAAATCTAGATTTTTTGAAGAATAATAAAGTGGGTTGTCGAGTTAAGAGATATAATATTTATTTTAAGCCAAGAACACTCATTAAGGCTGAAGCTCTAGCTGATTTCCTAGTTGAATTTATTTAGGATGGGGAAGATTCTAAAGAAGTTGAAGAACGAAAAAAGAGTCAATGGACGAGGGGTTAGTCTGTACTGACGGTGGGTCGAGTATCCTAGGTGTGGAGCAAGAGTCCAACTAGTTGCTCTAACAAAATAGGCTCTATATCAAGCCATACATTTTTGTTTGAAAGCGTCAAACAGTGAGGCTGAATATGAAGCAGTTTCAGTCGGATTGCGCCTTGCAAATATTTTCGGAGCTAAAATAGTATATTTGAGGTTTAAGACACGTGCGTTTATGGTTATTAGAGAATTTTTATATAAAAAATCTGTAAGTCGACCATTGTTACGACGCCGTGGAAGAAATACGTCTCAAATACTGTTGTTTGAATTGCATAATGGAGAGGGTTTCACTCATTTTTTTAGAAGTGGCTTTAGGATGTCTGAACGACGTTGGTCATTGGGAACCATATATCAGTAATCCTTTAAGTTGAGCTTCAGAAATAATTGGTGGACATCAAGAATTAGAGAATTTTTAGATTCTTTTTCATGTTGCCTCAAAGTTTTAAGGCAATTTCTAGCACATTCATTAACACCAACCACCACAACTGGAGTATTTTTTAAGTTTTCAATGGCCTTTTTTTGGCCGCTTCACTTTGTTTGTACAATAATTTGAATACCTTGATATTTTACCACTCATACTTAAAATCATATTTGTACATTTTACCCATTTCTCTTCGTTTCCACGAGAACCTTATAAAATTTAGTTTTTTCATCTTGGAAAACATGGTGTTGTTTGATAAGTTCCCTTTGAGGTTATCCAACCCATCTCTTATTGGCATCAAAATGCTTCCTAATTTTACCAAGCTGTATAGCCACGTCATCATGCTTTTTCCAAAAATATTTGGCCTCATCGGCAAAACTTTTAGCATATGCTTCAATGTTTTATTTTCTTTCAAACTCAACAAGAGGTTTAATCATATTATGAAGGGTCAAGGAGAAAGTTTTTGCTGAAAGAAATAATAAAGTTGGTGCTTCAGAAGATGACCCTTGAGGGTTTCTAACTAATAATCTGGTGTTTGATTTTTTGGGTGGATGTTACTAGTGTGTTCAAGGTTCTCTTATTGGCCTAGGGGTGAGTGAGCCTCAGAAATATGAATTTTATCTCTTTTTTTCATAATATTATGAGAGAACCGATGTTGGATTAGAAGAGAAAACAGTAATAACCTGCTCCGGAATAGGGGTTGTGTGTTTACTAATGTTACTAATTTTTTTTAAGCAATATTTTTCTTCATTTTATCAGCATCAGGAGCGAAAGCTTCCTAGATTTGAGTGTCATCCTAAAGAGTGGCTACTTCATCAATTTTTATCTTGCCTTTTAGGTTAGCCTTTTGAATAGTTTTTTTAGATGGCTCGCCTTTGGTTTTCTTTTTAACTTTATTGCTAGGAGACCACTTCTTAGCTAGAAGGATAATTCAAGCATCCGGAGCAGCTAATCTCTTTACAACATCGGCTTGGCCAGGTGGATCCATTAGCTTCTCCGCTAAAATAACGATCTTGGGAGAGAGTTTCATAAATTACTTTGGACCAGGATTAGTGAATCAAACCATTCTTGTTTAGCCCACTGACTTAGCCGTGTAAATGTATCCTCAGTAGCATGAATATTTTATTGGACGCGCTTCATAATTTTTACATTAAACAAATTCGATGGATAGTAGTTTGGAAAGAACTTTGAAAAGAAATTAAACTTTTACTTTTCCATTTAAAGGAAAACTTCTGCGGATGCTCTGATAAAATCTCATTCCCATTTTCCCCGCACCCACTAATGAAAAAGAGTTTTTGTTTCCATGTCTTGTCCATTTCAAGTAGATCGTCAACGAATTTTGAGGTGTTCCCAAGAATGATGTAGTAGAAGAGGAGGAGGCATGGATTTTCAATAAAATTGTCTTCGCTATAAATTTCTCCATTGGAAGCTCAATTTTGGATCGCCTCGAACCCATGATGCATGAGAGAAAAGTGAACCATAAATTAAACAAACATGGCTCAGATATATGTCAATTATTTCAAAATATTGAACAATGATATGATCCAATGAGAGGCGAAGACCCCAGTTTAATATCTTTGGGTATATAACTAATTCGTCTATTCTACATGATAATGAAGTCTCTCCTATAGTGGGAATTCTAATTGAGACAGAGTCAGGAATCCCCTATATCATTCAAAGCACATGTGCGTTAGATTTTGAGAAATATTCATATTGAACTTTGTTAAGTACTATAAGGTACTTTAGGTTTACTTCGTTGAGATTTTCTCTGAGGGTTGCAGCTAATTTGACATGAAGCATAACAACTTCTTTCAATTTTTTTTCTTGGTTTTATGTTTTTCTTCGAAGCTTCCCCATAAGATCCGATCTTGGTTGTCTATTTAATGATTTGCACTTCCTCGATGTTATCAGTAAGTCAATACTCGTTGGTAACTTATGAATTTTAGTCTCTTTGGAAGAATCTTTAAGAAGTTGTGGAGGACTTTTAGACAGAGTTGTCTTTGTAACTTTTGGGTTTGAAGATTCCGATAGTGGGTTATCTTTCTTTAAATGGACCATCTGCAGATATTTTAAAATTTTAGTTGATCCATTTGAGGGAGGATCAGTGTTAACCTTTTTTGTTGTAACTTTTATATTTGTTTTCTCATTTGATCCTAATGTCTTTTCTTGTAGATGTTTGGTCTCGGTATCACCCGTTGCGATGAATTGTGATCGTCAGATTGGTTTTTTAGAAAAAGCTTTGGAATTTAGGGGGCTGAACTGTGGGAGGAAGGTTTTAAAGAAATATTTAAGATTGAGTGGTTTAGTTTGTTTCTTTGTTAGAGGCTATGGATCGTAGGTGAAAGCTTGAACAACTTATAAAGACTTATTAAATACTATCCTAACAATTTCTCTTTTCTTAGTCCTATGAGCGACAGTAAGCTAATCCCATGCGTTATTAACCCCGAACATGAACGAAGGGTAACCACCAGATTAAAATAAAGTTATTTTAGACAGATTCTTTCAAACAACTATGAAAAAAAGTGATCATGTCTATTAATAAGAAGATAAGAATATAGTATGGATCGGTGCAGTGGTTTATGATGAGATGTAACTGAGAAGTGGGTTTCAGGATGCAAGGATGAATAACTCTATCTTTCTTTTTCTATCTCTAAAAATGGCTTATATCAGTGAATATCCTTCAACTATCCCGTTTTCTTTCATTTAGTCCACTGACTTTAAAATAACTAGGGAGGATCGTCGTATTTGGTAAAATCTATAAATTTAGTCCTAGGTGAATAACTTTTTTCTTTGCGTTAGGAATCAAATTTATAGATTTTGTAAATTTGATTGATTATTTTTATATATTTTGCAAATCAAGGGACCATCATTTGTGATTTTGAAGTCGAGGGACTAAATGAAAGAAAACAGGATAATCGAGGAACTATTTATTAATTTAATCCTATAGATTTAATAGATGGTGATCTATGAGAAAAAATAATTATAATTTATAAGAGAGAGTTCATGAGCTTAATAATTTTCTAGATAGAAGTTAGAGAGTCGTAACAGTTTTCAAAACACGTCAACCGCAGAGCACACCAACTACTTGATGGGAAGTTTAGAGGTCTCAACAAAAGTCAAAACATATCAGATAAGTGACATGGTTTTCGTAATTTACAACATCAGAAACACCCCTTCCAAATAAAACGAAGTGACATCGTCCGTATAAGCATCAAAATTTAGTCCCCCTAGATTTTTCGCAAGGACTATTGGGATACTCATAATAGTGAAATTAATCTAACCCAAATATTAGTTTAATGTGATAAAACAATTTATATTTAATATAAGAAAGATTTTGATAGAATATAAAGGTGAATGGTATCCAATGTAATATTGAGTAAATATAAATGTATTTATTATAATAATGGTTGAAGTATCCAATAGAACAATACATGTATGTTCAATAGGTTTTACTTCTCATATAGATAAGTTTATTTTTTCTTGGGAAAGACAGCCCAATAATTACTTTGACTTTAACATTTGACAACTTCTCTATCTCTAATATATTCAATGGTTTGGCTAAATTATGGTCCTTTTCGACAAGGAGTCCCAATTTTAACCATTCCCACACAAATTTTAAGTAGTCCCATTATTTTACCCAAAATACCCTCTCAATTTTCACTAAGCCCTAACCCTAAAAACTAACCATCCCCAAAACCAAAACACAATTCAGCCCCAACTTTCTTCTCTTCTTCTTCAAACCTCCAAAACACCAAACTCAAATTAGCTCCAACTTCAATTCCTCTTCTCGTTCCACAACAAATCTACTAGATTCACACTCAGTCAAGAACAAGAATGGGAAAAATAAGAGTTAACATCTCTAAATCTTGTTTTTGTTTATTATTATTTTATTATTTTTGTAGATTTGTGCTAATTTATAGTGAAATGCATGTTTATATTGGTGTTTATAGTAGTGTAATGATGTTAGGAGTGTTTTGTTGTGGCCGATTCGGTGTTTTAGAGGTAGATTTAGGAATCGGTTCGAGATCCTTCAATGGTGAAAAATTTCTGGTTTGTGGTTACCCCGCCGGATGAAAAGTAGTCCCACTGGCGGGGAATATATTTTTTTCCAGGTTTCGTTTTTACCCCGCCGGGTGAAAAGTAATCCAACCGGCGGGGAATGAGTTTTTTTTGCAGGTGTATTTGTTACCCCGTCAGATGAAAAGTAGTCCCACCGGCGGGAAATGCATTTTTTTTTGCAGGTTTCGAAAGTAGAATAGATGCTAGCCCCTGTTTTATGAAGGGGCTTTTACAATGAAACACCAATTATACCCTTGTGTGACAGACTCTCTCTCTGTGAATCTATGTTTGAATCCGTACATTTTTATCTGTTATTGGAGTAAGCAGAGAAGAGCTTTAAACGCTCAACGGAGAAGTCTCTGTCAACTCTCTTATCTCTCTTCGTTCTTATGAAAGCGAAAGACAAACAATAACGAAGCAAAATAAGAAAAAAACAGAACCACTAGAAACGAGTATTAGTAGTAAAAGAAAGTAGTTGTGTTTGTGCGTAGAACATTGACAATGATAAAACGAATATTTATAAAAAAGTATTATATTGCTACGAGTAAACAAAACAAAACCTAATGCAACCCAATCTATTTTTCGGAGGTTTGGAGTTTTCTTGTGATTTTTTGAATTTCTGCGTTTTTTTGGAGTTTTTAATTTTGTTGAGTATAAAAAGGTTGTAGGAGAAGTAATTTTGTGTTCTACTATTTTGTGTTAACTATACCCATAATTCATTAGAAAATAAAATTAAAAATTCTTGATCAAAAGACCAACCCGTCTTTGACTATTTATTAAAAAATATTCTTCACCATTTGAGGAATGGTTAACAAAATTTAAACCCTAATTTAGGGCTACCCTAAACCCTATATTCAATTCGTTTTCTCTCTCCACCCGTATGATTAACACCTCTATGATATTTTTAACCAATTATTGACATTACCCGCCAAATACTTTTGGGAGCGAACAACTATGATATGTAAAATATGTGTTATTCAACTAGTAATCTATCAATGACGACTATAATTAACACTAATGCGTATAAATAACAAATGAACGAAATCATGAACAATTTGAATAAGTGAATACATATTTGTTACATAGATCCAACGTCAATATTCAATTCCCAAAATCAAACAGAGTTGTAACAAAATAGAAACAATCACAAGAAATTCATATCGATAAAAAAACCAGATCTACTGAATAAGGAAACCGATTTAATTATTTATGGCTTAATCACAAATGAACCATACCGTAAGAAATAAATCATATTTTTTCTTTAATCACATTCAATTAACTTTGATTTTTGACTTTATCTTCGGAAAGTGAATATATTTTGAAGTTTACGATATTGATTTTGAATCGCTATTTCTGTTTGATATGAATAATTTCTTTATTTCTTGAATTACTTCATATCTTATAGATTTATGACTTTCTCGACTTCATAACTTCAATCTCAAAAAAGAAATAAAGGTTCAGCTTATATTAAGCTATGAAAAAACTATTGATTCTTTAACTTTCTTTCAAATGTTTGATTTCCATATATCTGTTTTTCATAAAAAGATAAAATTAGGTCGATAAATTTATTTTCCTGTAAATATAATATGCCCATACTTTTTCTAAACAAGAGCACTTATATTTTTCCAATTGGAATGATTCCATCTCGTCAACTATCTTCTTCTCATACTCCTAACTTTTGTTAAGTAACTCTTTTAGAGAAGAATACTTATATTTTTCTTCGTCCATCTCTCTTTCCTGCTTCGTTTCGAGTTCATCCAGCTCATGCTGATGAGAGAAGTTCAGCTTTATTTTATTTTGTTCATTAAGTGCTCTCAAACGACGTTTGATTTGGACGACTCTTTTTAGAAGCTCCGATCTATCAGCTTGGAAGATCTAGAACTGTTTGAGGATGTGTCTGCCAAAAATGTCTTTCATCTTTTTATTACCATCAAAATCTTTTCTCCACCGGATCAAATCTTTAGCCATATTCTCAGTTTACTTCGAGCGGATTTGAATTTTGTGCATAAACTCTTTGTTGAATTTTATAGGTTAGAAAAGATTTGGAACGCATGTAATACTTCTTCAGAGGGATCCCCAACGGGGAGAGAGGGACGATTATCCTAAACAGCAAGAAGAGCTGATGAAAAAGCTTATGAAGGATTCAAACTTACACCTTGTTAAAAATTGGTCGTGATTCATTCTTGGATTTCATGAGCTTCAAGATCCATGTCGTTGTAAAGGTCTTGAATTTCTTTTTCACCAATTGTATCATCATCCATTAAGTTATCATCTATTTGATGGTTTGCTTAAACAACTCTTGTTTTCCCTTTATCTCTTCGACATCTACAGTCGGATTTGAGGGAGGAACTTTATTGATGTTCTTTATTTTTTCTGTTTGAGGATTTTTTGAAGAACTTTTCTTTTTCTTCAGAGCATAATTCTTCTTTCTTTTCTTTAAAGGATCAAACTCAGTTTCTTCTTCGATGGTTGGAAGATTAGTTTCACTCGCCTTCCTTTTGGGATTCCTTTATATTTTATTTGGCTTCCGGTTTGTGGAAGAGCTAGCCTCTACTTTTTTATTTTCTCCTTTCTTCTTCGTGGGTAAGTGGCTTTGCGCTTTATTTCGAATCAGAAGTATAACTCATTTTTCAGGGTTTATGAATATTTTCATACCATATATCTCGTTTTGGGAGGCTATAATATTTCTTTTTCTGCGATGATGGAATCCGGAGAGATCTTCCATAGATGGTTGTTGATAAAATTCACAAGTTGAAATGCGAAGTAGAATTCGTTACCCCATGCATTTTCTGCCCATGTAGACAATTTAGTAAAAATATCTATATCAGTTTTACTACGGGATTTAGACTACCTCAAAATTTCTACATACAAGAACATAACATATAATTCTTTTTATAAAATATATTATAAGAAAAAAAGGAATATTGACTAACTTATTGGTACTTTTCCATTCAATATGGATTTTCGATGGATTGGCTTCAAAGATTCCTTGACATTTTCCCAGGCTCCAGAGATAAAGAAAAATATTTTATTCTAAAACTTGTAAGCTTCGAGGAGAATCTCCGAGGGTGAGATAGTAGAATGATAGCACTATATTTTTGGAAAGGCCATTTATTGCAATAAAATATATGATAGAGAGGGGAAGTTTTCCAAGTCTGGAAGCCATAATGGTAGATAAAGGGTGAATCGTAGGTTTAGGCTTCCTTGCGTCGGAAATAAGTTGATGAGTTCAAAATATTCCACTAGCATTAGGTCTAATGAGAATGGAAGTCCCCAGTTGATGATTTCAGGGTAAACCATAAGTTCATTTTCTCCACAAAAGAGTGAAGTCTCTCCTACTTCTAGTAAATGAAATATATAACCTTATGTGGAAGTCTCCATTGTTTTTTTAACGAGGACTGCATTGTCTTACATTTTTCAATGTAATAAGAAATTCGGGAATGATATTTTTTAAATTCACGCTCAAGGTGTCAGAGATTTCTTTGGGTAATTCGACTACCACTTTCTTTTCCCTTGATTTTTTCTCTGGAGTCAGTTTCTTCAAACATTATATCGGATTCTAAAGCAGCAAGGGTTCCTATGTTTTCAATATTAGAATCAGTTTGTATCCTCGATTTGGATTCAAACTCTTCTTCAGAGGCTTCATCTCGTAGTTGAGGTGGGGCTCTATTACTAGTGGTATCTTGTGAGCTAGCGAGTACAGTTATTGTGTTTTGTTATTAGGTCTCTGAATGAGTTGCGTGTGACTTTTTATTGGTCACAACCATCTCCTTCGGAGGAGGAGAAGATGTAGGTTTCTGTGAAGCATGAATGTCCTCGGAATCTCCCATGGCTACAAATGTAATTTTCTGAGAAGGTTAGTTTTGGAAAGAGTGGATTTATAATTGAATTTGAGGCATTTCTTTGTGAGTAATTCTAGAAGAATAATGCTTTCTACAAGAGATTTTTGTGAAATTCTTTGAGAATATTTACCTTATGTTTTTGTGCGATTGACTATAGGAGTTGACGCAGTCCGAGAAGATGTTTGTGAAGCATTTCAAAGTGGTTTGAGTTATGATTGTTAAGGGGATTGTGGAGCGAAAGTGTTTAGAATGGGGTTGGAAGGGTTTTGATGCCCAGAAAAACTCGGGTCATGAATGAAATTTCCGTATACTGTGGTGTGACTTAAAATCTATGGTGAGTTATCTATTACTTCTGTTGCATGATATTCAAAAACCCTTTAATTGATACACAAAAAATCTTAGATGTTAAAAATGGGGTTTTTAGTAGATTTTGGTTTTTTAATAAATTAAAATAAAGAGCAATCTTCAAATTAGACTGCAGAAAGTTGAAGGTGAATCAGAAAATACGAGCTTTCAGATGAAGGTGGTGGTGGAATTAAGTTTTCAGACTGTTCTATTTCTCTCTCTAAGAATTGTGTGTGAAGTGAAAATTACAAAAAGAAGAATATTTATAGAAGAGTAAATAAAGGAGAAAGTAGGAAGAGAGAGTGAAAGGTTGACAACGGCTATTGGTTGAAATATGAACAAGCGGCCGATTGTCTACTCTCAAATAGAGTGACACTTATAAATTGTCAAATTTAATAACGTGATGCCCACGCACTTGGGAACTCCATGCGTTTCTTGTTCTCGTTAAAAAAATGATTAAAAAACCACGTGTAGATTCAAATTAAACTTTAAATAATTGTTTAAACATTCAAGGCGACCTAATTATCATAGCGAGTACTCTTGATTCGAGGCAATCAGAAATATAGTTTGATTTGAAGCTATAAGTATATAAATAAGTAATCTTGATGTAATATGGTTTAATAAGTAATGATGGATGGCTTGTATTCGATGCTATTTAGAGTATGGCAATTGGCAATGATGGTCTGAAGTGGCTTCAAAAATTTCTAGTTCTTATTTATGATTCTTCATAAGGAGTATGGGGGCTACTAATAATGATACAAATTATTAGGGATTTAATACTATTAAAAAGTTGTAATAAGTGGTTTTTACAAGTTATTAAAGGAGATTTATATTAACTATATATATAACTACTTCAGTTAATCTTCCAGCGTTCCTATCAATAGGGTTGAAGACTATGAATAAATGATCAGACTTTACTTTCTTGATTTGACTCTTACATTTTTTTTCTCTCAATATAATCTTATCATTTACATTCTCTCTCTAGAATTACAAATACAATCCAAACTTTTATATTAGAAATTCATTACACTTAGCAACAATCACTGTTTGTTACAAAAATCACTGTTTGTTACAAAAGATGAAATGATTCACATGATTCAATTTTTAGTGTTTATGTATCGTCTCACATATATCTTCAAAGACGTTGAGGTTGTGTATTTTTATAGCTGTGTGTCATAACTAAAAGCTTAGTTAAAGGTGCTCGAGTTATCGTCACATGTTTGTGAATAAACACATCTCCTATTGTTAGTAAGATCATCCCAACGTAAGTGGATGGTGTTTTCAAAGATTTTCACCTCAATACTTTCTCCTTTCACTCTATTGCACAGGTTTTTCAAAAAATTGTTATTACTTTATTGTATTAAGTTAGAAGAGATCGATCAGTTTGTTTTATTGAGAAACACTTCATATGTAACCCAAATATTTGAGTTTCATCAGATGTGGCGGTATACATAACCTCAAGAGAGTCCAAACTTCCTTCACAATTTCCAAACATGCAAACATGTTCATTAGTGTTGTGAACATTGGGTCACACAACTATCCATTCAAATTATCATTCTTCGAGCATCAATTTGCATACTGTTACTCCTTTATGCATGCTTTAATTTAGTACCACTAATGTTTCCTCACATCTTCTAACTATTAATACGCATCTTCTTGACATTTGACCAAAAGGTGTCATTATTATCATTCAAGGTATGGTCAGGGCTGAAGGATGCATCGATATCGCTATATAAACAATATCATTATTGTGGTATGATTTGATGATTCGATTGATGATATCATTGTTGTATCACCATTTGAACCCATCGAGCTTTCAATTTAAGATCCAGAACGAAATTTAATTCAATTCCATTAGAAAGAACCATGTTTAATTATCAAACCCTTTTATAAACAACATATAAATTAATACCCCCCCAAGGGGGTAGCCGAGTTGGTTGAGTAAGACATGTTTGTGAACAACGGTCATGAGTTTGAGTCCCTCTATATATGCTTTCTCGGTTGAGCCTGTCACCTTGTGTAGTTTACCTAGTTTTTTTAGGACCACGAAATATGAGAATCCCCAAGGTAAACACAATAAGCTCCTACACTTCTTCGATCACCAGGAGAAGACGCTTAATCGGTATCAGCGAACCCATGAAGTTGAAGATTACAGCTCGGTTTGATATAGAGTCCAACCCAGCTAGACTCAGATAAGAAACGAAGCACTCTTTTCAAGGTTTGCTAGTGTATTGTAGTATATGCCTGCTGATATTGGCTTAGCTAATTAACAGCAAATGCAATATCAGGCCGGGTGTGAGTTAGGTACTGTAATGCCCCTAACAGACTTCCATATGTTATAGGATCTGCAAGAGAAGTCCCATAGGTGCTTGAGAGATGGACATCAACAACAATAGGCATTGGATACGACCTAGACAGAGAGAGCCCTTGAGAATCCAATAAGTTCTTAATGTACTGATGCTGTGTTAAGTAAATTCATGTGGGGTCACGATGAACCTTTATTCCAAAGAATATATGGAGTGTCCACATGTCTTTGAGTGAGTACATTGCATTCAATTTGTGAATAAAATCTGCAAAACACTCTATTTGTGTGCCTGTGACAAGAATCTCATCAACATAGACCAGAATTAGGATAATAGTGGCTTTAGAAACAAAATAGAACATGGAACAGTCAACCCGAGTATTTTTGAAACCACACGGTAGTAATGTATCCCTCAATCTAGAGTACCAAGCTCTTGGAGCCTGTTTGAGGCCATACATGGCCTTGCGAAGTTTACACACATTTCTAAACTACTCAGGGTCCTGAAACCCTTCTGGTTAAGCCATATAAACATCATCAATGAGAAAGGCATTAAGGAAAGTATTGTTGATGTCCAATTGTCTGACCTCCCAATCTTTAGACACAACCAAAGTAATAATAAGCCTGACCGTAGATGGTTTGATCACCGGACTGAATGTTTATGAGAAATCAGTGCCATGGGTTTGATGAAACCTCTTGGCTACAAGCCTTACCTTATACATCTGAATAAAACTATCCATGTGATGATTTACCTTTTACACCCACTTACATCCCGCAACATTCTGATTAGGAGTCCAGGGAACCAGTGACCAAGTATTGTTAGACATAAGAGCTTGATATTCAGTCTCCATAGCAGTGACCAAGTGAGGACATAAAACAGATTTAAAGTAAGTAGTAGGCTTAATGGTGATAAGTAAAAAACATGAGCCATCAGGGTCTATCCGAAACCCTAGAGTAACCATCTCCCCAGTCGTTCTTTTTCCCAAGAAATTATAAGATGCCTTATATAGCAGCATTAATGGGCCTGTTGGGCCTATTGGGCCTCTTATGCTTAATGGGTATTTCAGTTTGTTGGGCATGTACCGTAGAAAATCAGCCCACTAGTTTGACTCGCGGGTCGAATAAATTCTAGCCTCATCAGTAGCCCCCTAATCCTTGCGAAGAATTCTGAGGAAGGACTAGTTGTCTAATGCTTCAGATTTTACATGTTCCTCACTTTATATGCAACATCCATATTATGATAAAAATAAAAAAAATACTAATAATACTTCATGTTCATATCCGAATTTTATCAATGCTAAGTTCTTTGTAACCCCCAGCCATTGTGAAGTTGAACACACAACATATATACTACATGAACAACTAGTAAATCCGGTTTTGCCTTTAAGGCCGTATTAGTTTGCAAGCAACTTATCAACAATAAAATAACCAGCAGATATACTACCTGCACAACTAGTAAATTTGGGTTCGCCTTTAACGCCGCATTAGTTTGCAAGTAGCATATCAACAATAGCATAACCATTTACTAAATTCATTCATATAGTCTCCAACAACTCCTTACTTTGAACAAATAAGAATATACAAAAAATCACGATGCTTTCCAAATATAAATTTCATCTCCAACAACTCTATATAATGCAAAATCTCTAAAATCTTCTTAACTATTGCTCAACTTTCTGACGGAATACAAAACATGAAAGATTCATAAAAAAGTTGGCTAAAAACCCTGTCAAGTCTCCGGACTATGACACTTGTTGCATTCGTGCCACTACCTTTCAAGTGTTCCCAAAACGAGTCATCTGTGTTTCAGAAAGTTGCATTCTTGCCACGAGCGCGTGCAAAAGCACAGAATGCTGACACGTGGCACCCCAAAAGTACACCAATCTGTTGCATATACGGTCACTGGTACTTCTCTTCCAAAAATGCCCCCATTCAGTTTCACCCCCTTCCTTTTAACCTTTTAACCTTTTTACTCTAACCATTTACTGCTCCCTTTTAATTTTTACTGCTTCTTTAACCTTTTACCCTTACTAAAATAATTACCCACTGTGAAACCCATCATTTACCCACTGATTTCATCAACCCGACCCGTTTTGTTTAAACCCATTCTTTTAATGACCCAATTAAGAATTTCCCCCAATTGTCGAACCCTAACATTTTCCCTCCTCAATTCAGAACCCTGGAAGTTGAAAGAACTCACAACCTCTCTCCCTCTCTCCATTCACTCCCTCTTACTCACAGTCTCTCTCCCTCTTACCGCTACATGAGACCAATTTATTCTAGAGCAAATGACGCAAAATTAACATCTACACATACAGTACATGAGATGCAAAGCTTGCTGAGATAAGAGGGCATTAGTACCAGACCTGACTAAATAGGCAAGTCGGCAGCAGTAGGGTAAATAGGGCCAAACAACTTACTTGTTGTTTGCACCCTGCAACACTTCGAATGCAACGAAATGAAACCAGTAAAGATTAAGAACAGCTGCAATTGTTGTTGAATCTAATCGAGAATCACCACAAGGAATCAACTCACCAAAAATCCTAATTGAATCATCGAAAAGATTAATCCTACCAAACTCAGACACCACCGTGTTCCACAAAACCAAAAATCTGTCCATCATTATGTCAAACAACTTTCTTGCAAACCCCACTCGTCAGACCTTAAAGTAAAAATCAACAAAAGTTGACCTGTTAAACAAATTTGACTCAGCACCCATTACTTTCTTCTTTAACTCTTTCTGTCCATGAGATGGAAGAAATTATTTGGGGTTGAGGAACCAATTTTGTATTCTTTCCTGAGTCGTTCTCAGTAATAGACCCGCTACCACCTACTCCTGAATCAGCAAGAAACTGAACCAATTTTGTATTCTTTCCAGAGTCGTTCTCCCCACTCAGAACGTAACCATTTGATCACCAATCTGTTCGGAGCGCCTCAGGGTGGTCTTCATCTCCCTTCCAAACATCCTCACGAAGATAACTTCAAAACAACCTCAAAACGACATTATAGTAATTTGTTTTAGATAGCCCGTTGGGAATCACAATTTCATGGAAATCCTTGAATTCGTGTTTCTTTTTTAGTCTTCTTAAAGGAATAAACATTGTCAGATAGCTTATCAATCTTCTTTTCCAATTGAGATTGATTATCGCCGTGATTGTGAATGGAGGTTGTGAGTAAGAGGGAGTGAATGGAGAGAGGGAGAGAGGTTCTGAGTAAGAGGGAGAGAGACTCTGAGTAAGAGGGAGTGAATGGAGAGAGGGAGAGAGGTTGTGAGTTCTTTCAACTTCCAGGGTTCTGAATTGAGGATGGAAATGTTAGGGTTCGATAATTGGGGGAAATTCTTAATTGGGTCATTAAAAGAATGGGTTTAAACAAAACAGGTCGGGTTGATGAAATCAGTGGGTAAATGATGGGTTTCACAGTGGGTAATTATTTTAGTAAGGGTAAAAGGTTAAAGAAGCAGTAAAAATTAAAAGGGAGCAGTAAATGGTTGGAGTAAAAAAGTTAAAAGGTTAAAAGGAAGGGGGTGAAACTGAATGGGGGCATTTTTGGAAGAGAAGTACCAGTGACCGTATATGCAACAGATTGGTGTACTTTGGGGGTGCCACGTGTCAGCAATCTGTGCTTTTGCACGCGCTCGTGGCAAGAATGCAACTTTCTGAAACACAGATGACTCGTTTTGGGGACACTTGAAAGGTAGTGGCACGAATGCAACAAGTGTCATAGTCCGGTGACTTGACAGGGTTTTTAGCCTAAAAAAGTTGATAGCCCCATATTAAAATTAAGACCGCAAACAGGATCTCTGAAATGGGAAAAACTAAGAGCAATAGTAGGAAGTTTAAATAATAATATTGGTTCTTCAAATTGTCTACATAAATTGAAATTTGTCGAAAAGTGCAATAAGAGTACCAAGAATATAGAAACGAGAGCAGTGTTGACTGCGGTTGCACTCTGTGCGAGGACCAGGTTCTAGGTAGTTGACTAGTGAATTTTGGTGTTGTTAATAACAATAAAAGTCAAACAATAGATTGAAAATTGCAGAACTAGTGTGGAACCCTCTGATATGCTATTAGCACTCAAGAATAGAGAAAAGAAGAGGCCAGAAGCATTAAAAGATGAATCCCTCAAACGTAACCCACCGTACCACTGTAAAATAACCATAAGTGGCAGGTCCAAATGTTGAAACGTAACTCACCATGCCAGGTCCAAATGTTTAAATGCAATCAAGCCATCCGAAGGCAACACGAATCTAATACAATCAAGCCATCCGAAGGCAGTGCGAGTTCAATGCAATCATGACATTCGAAGGCAGTGCGAGTTCAATAAAATTAAGGCATTCGAAGGAAACAAAAATTTAATGCAATCAAGACATCCGAAGGCAATGCAAATTCAATGCAATCAAGTCATCCGAAAGCAACATGAATTTAATGCAATCAAGCCATCCGAAGGAAACACGAATCTAATACAATCAAGCCATCTAAAGGTAGTGCGAGTTGAATGCAATCATGTCATTCGAAGGTAGTGCGAGTTCAATGCAATCATTCCATTCGAAGGTAGTGCGAGTTCAACCTCCTTTGTTGTTGTATCTTCTAACAAAACTTTGACAAATCTTTCAATGCAACTTTCCAAACACAACTTCACTATTCAGAAATTACTTACTCTAAAAAGTAGAAAAACATTGTAGTTATGGTCAAATCACGACTAAACATGATTCAAATATTGAATACTGAACGTCGATCATAAAAATTATTATAACGAAGAATAAGTATCTTTGGTCCGTAGTAGTAAGCCGGAAGAAAACAATAAAATGAAAATCGCAGGCACACCTTGGTTTATTCTATTAGAGAAACTAACAATATACTGTCCTACACCTTGGGTAGAAGAATAGTTCACTTGTAGCATGAACAACCTGAAGATACACAACTATAATGCAAAATTTATGTAAGGAAAATCCATAATAAACAACCGAAAACTATCGCATGTTTGAGAAAATTAGACAAAAGCTATCAAAGAGACAAGACTTATTCAAGGCCTTGTTACTCTCGGTGGATAAGGCTTTTAGTCGCATTCAAGACTCATCCCATATTATAATCCTTGATTCCTCTGCACCAATTTCCTAGATCGACCATATACTGTCGCCATAAGAACATGTGTGAAACTTGAGTAGCAGCTCAGCCCACATTAAAGATTGCAGCATACACACCATATAAAATAGTTTCTATGGTTGATGAATTGGTATTCAGGATGCTACAAGGTAAGCAACCTCCAAAAACCAATGAAAATGATATGGCCACCAATATGGAACCTTCGGCATGTCATAGTTTAAAATGTCCAAACCTGTCTATCTGTCGAATGACACTGAAGAGTATCAAGTTCAGTAAGTACCAAAGATAAATGAACTACATAAAATCATAATATATTTTTTTCTCAAGGAAATAAATTTAACAACATGGCGACTTGACATGATATAGGAGTGAGTACCTACATCCTTGCTTCAGGAATTATAACACCAGAGGTAATAACAAGTACTTGAGATATATCTTACTGAAACTAATTTAGAAGTAATTATGGTTGCGACAAAATAAAATTAAAATCATCGGAGTATACGCAATAAGGTGATATTGGGACGCAGATATGCAAAACTCACAGTTTCAAAAGAGCCTATTGTTAAATTTTTAGCATTAGACTTAATCAGAAAGCAATAAAATGACATTGGGGCACATGTATAAGAGATATTTACAACTTCAAAGAGCCTATTGTTATACCTTTTGCATTATACCAAATCAAAATGAAAAAATTTCAACATTTTCTTTATCGAAACTTTTACACGTATGTAAAAGGTGCAAGAAACCCAACAATCTCCAATTAATAAATTCCAAAACGACACGACTATTATGTAATTGTTACGTAATAACATTATGGCAAGTTCAATAATTCTTGGATAGTAACACCAACAATCTTGAAGGTACAGGTTCAAATGGAAATTAAACATAAGAAACAAAATAAAACAATTTATCTCTGACATATAGAGTATACATTACCAGTTCACCAACAAAGATAGTTGCGAATCCATTAGCTACTTGACCTGACAGCATTACAGCAACAGCTTCTCTTAGGGAGAGTCTGATCTCGGTTAAGAAGAACAAGAGATAAGTAAACCAACAGGAGGCAGTGAAGTCATTGAGCATATGGCCTACACCATAGTAGAAAACTTTCAATCTTCCAATGGGTTTTGTGAATGGATCATCATCACTAATATCACCAGTACCCTTATAAGCAATTCAAGTTGCAATCCCCACTAAAGCAAACCCAAAGGAATACCTCCGGATTCGCTGTTCACCACCATCTCAGGCCTTAGCTACATGTACACAAATTAAGAAGTCAATAAAATAGTTTAAGTTGTGAATAGCTCGATGCATGTCATCTTTTCCTGTGAAGTATAAACGTTTGCTATTTGGTATACTACTGATTCCAGTTACCATCACGGAGTAGTAGGCTAACAATATATGGTCCAGTTAAGGCATATTGTAACACCTCAGTCTAACCCGTATAATTCGTTCTCCAAGATGGTTGACTCCGTAATTCGCAAGCAAAACATTTGCTTCCCGAAAGCCAAAATCTATTTGGCTACTCAGACTGCTCGATTACTCCTGACTCTGAAAATTCCCAGTCATCAGTTGGACCTCTTTTATCTTTTGAGCCATAACCTTTCAATATATCATCTTCCAATTTTTGTATCAACTTTTGTTGTTCACTAAGTTTTGCTGACAGTTCGTTCTTCCATCCTGACTTCGCTTTCTCCAGCAAAGATTATTTAATCGAAATTTTTATCTTCAACTCCGTGTGTCGGTAATCCAATTCTCAGTTCTTATTAAGAAGAGCCTCAATTTTTCTCACATCTTCCCCACTGGTAGTTATTTCCCAGTCTTCATCTTCGATCGAATTGTAGCCAACAGTCGATTTTGTGACTCTAAACACATGCGTTGTTCTCCTTGTGAAAGATCTTTCACCGCTATCAAACCATGTTTGTCCTGAACTAACGACTGCGTAAGTAAGAGAATTTTCTTTGACTACATCAGGTACAGGATTGGCCTTTGGCTGAAATCTCCCTCTGGCTCTAACATTGGCTACAGGCTCTGTAGACATATCAGTGAGATCCATTGAGCCCGGTTATACAAAGTCTGTTCTGCGGGTGAAGCCTTCATTGTAAGATCTATGTCGGAGTTTCAAATCTATAAAATCGAGTAAAATTATGATTGTCTCGCCACTAACAGACTCGAATGAACTGGACGAACATGGACAAAGGTTCGCTTTGCTGATGCTCCTTTAAGCTACAAGGATCAAACAATTACTAGTAGCCTACCACAATCCACGCATCAGCTGGCAAGGAAAAGAAATACAAGTCCCCAGATGATAACACTAACTGAGCATATTACCAGCCTTGCATAAGCTGCAAACCCGAAATGATCAGACATATACATAGAAGCTAAATGGCACATTCTTGCAAACAATGAGGCGGGAAATGTGAATAAAGAAAAGTTCAAGCCTTATCTGCTACGCATTGAATGAGTGTCTAAAAATACTTCACCTCCTAACAAAGAAAGTGGACATTCTCTTTAAGTTAAAAATTCCACAATTCAACCATATTGGTCAATGATTAGTTGATGCCACATGCTCAGACGCATACGTGGTTTGGTCCGACTCCTCTATGCTACACTAGAATCCACTCCTCTTATAATTTTATGTCTTAACCAACAAAGAATCATTAATTGTAGACAGGGGGCAAGTACAAATAATAAATGAAAATTTATTCAACAGGGTAGTACACCCCTGACAATCAAGGAAGGTGTGCTTTGTATCGAGGCACAACGAAAATGGAATAAACCTATAAAAAATTCTCCATTCATGCATAAAGTAAGAGAACGTTCTTAAATCGACAAAGAACTCCAAAATAATTCCTTCATCTAGAAAATAAGTCGAACCAAAACACATCTTGAAATGGACAGCAAGCTAGCCAAAATCTGAAACGTCGTCTTGTAGTGGAAGGGTGATACAGGATAACACCATCAAAGGACTTCTGTAAGACAATTTTCCACTTCTTCCACTCGGAACACTTTCGAGCCAGGGATGACATTTTTGTTAAACCCATGTAACATAGCATTTGGTGCCATCCACGTGAATATCAACCCGATCGTTTTACTTTTCCACCGTAACGGGAGCGTCAACAAGGGGCACAACGCTTGCTTTATTGGTAGGATTGGAATCCGTAAACGAGTCGGATTACATGAAGAATAGATGAGTATGATTATTTCCCAATCCGATGATCGTGAACAAATCGAGATCAATTGTCAAGTGTTTCGATTTGCATTGTCAGGGGGAGACACGTTCGTTGATCTGGGGTCATCGTTTCTATAGAGACTGGTGGTCATGGGATTAAAGACGAGCGGTTTGCTGGATTTCGTACCTCACCTGGTTTTGGATATGGTATCCAGCTTGCTCGATTTCATACCCCACCTTGCTGGATTTCGTGCCTCACTTGGTTTTGGATATGGTATCCGCGTACCGGTCGTTCTCCGGCGGTGGTCGCCATTTTATTAAGTAAAAAACATGAGCCATCAGGGTCTATCCGAAACCCTAGAGTAACCATCTCCTCAATCGTCCTTTTTCCCAAGAAATTATAAGGTTCCTTATATAGCAGCAGTAATGGGCCTGTTGGGCCTATTGGGCCTCTTAAGCTTAATGAGTATTTCAGTTTGTTGGGCATGTAGCGTAGAAAATCATCCCACTAGTTTGACTCGTGGGTCGAATAAATTCTACCCTCATCAAATGGTAGACATATCAGTAGTGGTTAATGAGCCAACATAAGGAATCTTAGGTATACGAGTTCCATCTTGAGACCTGGTTTGCATAGGGTGAGTGTGGGAACTAGGAGGTGTCTTGGATAAGTGATCAGGATGAGATAAGGGCAAACAAATAGATATCTTGGGATTAGGATGACAAACAAAACTTAGTGAGGTGTTTGTGGCATTTTTGTGAGTCGAAAGATGACTGTTACTAGATGTAGTGGCATAAGTAGGACGATCTGTCTGAGTTTATGGTGAATGAGGACTAGTAGGAGTGGTAAAAACAGCACATATAGCAGCACCAAGACTAGATGAAGTTAGATTATTACATTGTGAGGAAAGATATTGTAGAGAACTAGCTTCCTAAGATACACCAAGAGGAGTAGGAGATATTGATGAGTATTCATTAGTCACAAGCCCTGTAGGTAGACGAGGAAGCCACAACTCTAGAGGAAAGACTTTAGATGACTCAGACTGTGAACTGTGTGAGAAGTTTCCTTAAAAAGGGAAATTTGTTTCATTAAATACCACATTTTGAGATATATATACTTTGCCTACGGAATTGAGACAGGCATACCCTTTATAAAACTGACTAAACCCCAAACAGACATTCTGTAGTATGGAACTGAAACTTGTGAGTCTCATATGACCTGAGACATGGAAAGCAAGCACAACCAAAAGTTTTCAGAATTACGTAGTTTGACACTCCATGACACTTCATATGGTGATTTGTTAGATAGAACTGGAGTAGGTAGTCTAATTATGAGGTAGATAACAGCCAGGACGAACTGAGCCTAAAGACTCATTACTTAGAGTAGGTGATTCAGGATTCGACATTGAAGGCCTCAAGGCTCTAATACCAAGTTGAAGATTGAAAGAGAGAGAGAGAGTTTTCTAAGTGGAAAATTCTCTGATTCAATGCTAAATGTGTAGCCAATAGTGCAGTTTTTATAGGTAGTTAGTGATAGGCTATAAATCTAGTTGGTTAGGCAGTTTTACCACGTGTTACAAGTTGTTACATTATTGTTACATTCGTTTATTTAACCAACTAGTATTTAATATGTGTTACTAGACCAAAACAACATCACAACGTGTGACGTAGTCCATAAAACTGTTGGACATCTCTTGGGCTTGATCACACACAAACTTAACCTGATTGTAGACCCGTAACACCAAATCCAAATGTGAAGACTTCGACAAGTTAAAAATTCCCTAAAAACCCTAACGCCTCGTCTCTCTTCACTATCTCTTTCACACACCTTGTCCAGCAGCCATAAGAGACCAAATTGAAGTTTCAAGCAATTCAGAACTGGCTTGAAACTTTACCTATTATTTATTTTTGACCGACCGGTTCTATACGCGGTATCTAAAACAACTTTGTTCTGCTTTAGTGGCTTAGATGATGAATTGACAGTAGAAGAATAATTTTTTATATGTGATATATAAAGAGAAAATAGGACGATGAATAAAAAAATAGATACATACAAATATATAAAATCTAATTAATTACTATTATTAAACGGAATAAAAAAAATATAATTAACGCAATTTGGCTGATTCAGTAACCGGAAAGAAGGCCATGACTTGGGGAGGGTTGCTGAATCAGGTTGGAAAACAGATTAACGTTGACGAAACGAAGAAAACCAGGGTGCACAGGAAGGCGAGGTCTACCCCGGTGGCACCAAATCTCAGTCAGAATCAGTCCGGGAACAAGGCAAAAGAGACCGGACAAGCGCATGGCAGGGCTAAAGCTCAATCTCAGCCAACTACACCTGCTCAGAGTCAGCAATCCAGAAACAAGAGAGGGCCTTGGGTTCAACCGGAGTGGTTCGCAGAATTGAAAGAAAGTGCGGCCACCATTTATGATAAAACAAAGGAAGATGTGCATTATAGAAGACCGGCCACACTACAATCTCCTAGAGAACATCGCAATAATTCTTTCTGCCAATATCACAATGATACTAGCCATACCACCGATGATTGTATAGCTTTAAAGTTAGAGGTTCAGAACTTGATTGAAAAGGGAAAGCTGGGGGCTTATGTTAAAAGAAGAGGAGGTAACAGGCCTCACAATACTCACCGGGTTGGTCCAAGTAATACTGCTCCGGAGGGAGCCATGGTTATAATCGAGAGGTTTGATGTGGAATCTGAATACTTGGATCCTGATCCGACTCGAAATATAGTGGGTGCAATTGAGGAATGTTCTAGAACGGTCTCCGGACTCATCAGGTTTTTTGAGTCACTTACAATTTTCGGAGGAGATCCTATGACAGCTCCTACTGCTTCTTCGAAGAAGAGGCACGTTCATACTTTGGCTACCCAGGTAGAAGGAGGCATGACTTCCTATCAATCGCGAATTCCATTCCCCTTCATTGTTTTTGATGAAGATGATTTAACAGATATAGCTGGCCCTCGTGAAGATGTTGTTGTCATAGGAGCATTTATTGGGGGCAATGACATAAGATGAATCTTGGTGGATACTAGAAGCTCAGCCAATATCCTTTTCTTAACCACATACAAGAGAATGAAAAATCCAGCTATAATTCAGAGTTCGGATAGATCAATTGTGGGCTTCACTCGCAGCTCAGCAGATGTGATCGGGGAGTTCGAGGAAGAAGTTTTGTTGGGCAAGGGCCCTTTCAAGAAGATGGTCAGGATACTCTTTATTGTGGTAGATTGTCCCACTTGCTATAATGCTATTTTAGGGAGGTCTTGGCTGATTGCTTCGAGCAAGTGGCAATAGCATCCTTAAGACATGGCTTGAACCCTGGCAATTTGGCTGATTCAGTGACCGGAAAGAAGGCCATGACTTGGGGAGGGTTGCTAAATCAGGTTGTAAAACAGATTAACGTTGACGAAATGAAGAAAACCAGGGTGCACAGGCAGGTGAGGTCTACCCCGGTGGCACCAAATCTCAGTCAGAATCAGTCCGGGAACAAGGAAAAAGAGATCGGACAAGCGCATGGCAGGGCTAAAGCTCAATCTCAGCCAGCTGCACCTGCTCAGAGTGAGCAATACGGAAACAAGAGAGGGCCTTGGGTTCAACCGGAGTGGTTCGCAGAATTGAAAGAAAGTGTGGCCACCATTTATGATAAAACAAAGGAAGAGGTGCATTATAGAAGACCGGCCACACTACAATCTCATAGAGAACATCACAATAATTCTTTCTGCCAATATCATAATGATACTGGTCATACCACCGATGATTGTATAGCTTTAAAGCAAGAGGTTCAGAACTTGATTGAAAAGGGAAAGCTGGGGGCTTATGTTAAAAGAAGAAGAGGTAATATGCCTGACAATACTCACCGGG